>PITA01004452.1:0-123325 GCA_004023965.1 Spilogale gracilis
AGAAAGGCAGGAGAGGGCATGCACAAAGAGGTGCTGTGTCTGGCTCAAGGGTTGAGGGGGATGAGGTTAGTCTTCTAGAAGGCCAAGATGGAGGTGGACAGCAGGGGGCTTCGAGGAGGAAACTAGGCAGAGAATAAGTGTCACCCGGCCAACCCTGATCCTGAGCATCTCTAGTGCTCCTTCTGGGGCTGTTCAGGAAGATGGTGTTAGGAAGCTCCTCCAGGCAGTGGATCTAGGCTGGGCCAGGTGGGACATGGGGAATGGCTCTCTGTGGAGACTGTATTTCTTCTTTTACTCTCAGTCTAAAAGGCGAAAGGAGCCACGTGTTCTCCACACAGGCTCCCAGGTGCAGAGAGGGAGGGAGGGAGGGAGTGAGAGAAGAAACGGGAGAGTTTTCAGAGAGGGGACAGGTGTTGCTGGAGGTCACACAGCACTCCTGCTAGTGCCCAGGCAGGGCACGCCTGTGGAAAATGGTCTCAGAGGAGCCGCTCATGCAAACAAGGGCAAGAATAATGGCACATTCCCCCATTTTCATTTAAAAATAGTCACGGTAGTGACGCTTGACACTTAGTAAGTTCCGGGTGCTGTTCTGAGCGTTTTACACTGTTAACCTTGGATCTTCATAGCAGCCATAGGAGATGGGTTCTATTATATTCATTTCCCTTTTACAGATGAGGAAACTTGACGCATAGAGAGCCTGAGTAACTCCCCCAAGGTGACCCAGCAGGACCGAGCCATAATCCGGGGGCTGTTGATCACTTCACATCAGTCTCAGGTCACCCTCCTGCCTCCTGCCTCTGGGGAGGCAGCGGGAGCGGGGTTACTGTGCCCATTTTTCGGAGGAGCAAACCGAGCTGCTGGGGAACCTGGATGATCTCTCCCGAGAGGAAGCCGCAGAGTAGTTTGGACCTGGCCGTTCGAGGGGCCGCAGGCCCCTCCCACGAACCAGGTGGATGGGCGAGCGCAGGGGGTTGGTGGCTGGTGTTAGGGGAGGGGGTGAATCGAGGCCGGGGACTCCCTTGCTCTTCATCCGAAGGCAGAGGGAGGCTGAGGACCGGCTATACCACTTGGCACCAGCATTTTCAGGGAAAGGGTTTCCTGAAAAGTGCGCTGTAATGGGGGAAAGCAGGGGCCGTGTGCTCGCCGCGCGGCAGGAGGCTCCGTGTGCGCGCGCGCTCGGCGAGCCCGGGCTCTTTGTCCGAGCCCGTGCGCGCGTGCGTGTGTGGTGTGTGCGAATGTATGTGTGTGAGCGTGTGTGCATGTGTGTGTCCGCATGGGGGCGGGGCTGCGCTCCGGCCCCGCCCCGGCCCCGCCCCCGGCCCGGCCAAGCTGGTATTTTTCCACCCAGCAGGATGGGTGATGCTGAGAGCTGCCTGCTCAGACAACAGACACGCGAGGTCAGGAAGAAGCCGCTTATAAATTACCGCTTCCTCCGCGCCGCCGCCTGCGCCGAGCTCCGGGCCCTGGCCGCAGCCGCGTTCGCTTGCCAGCTCCGAGCGCCGAGGACCGCGAGCCCAGAGACCCAGCCACGCGGAGAAGGAGCGAGGAGCGCGGGGTCCGCGGGCCGGAGACCGAGCAGGAGGGCAGCCCCCGGCCGGTAGAACCGAGTGCAGCCGAGTGCAGCGCCGCGGCAACCCCAGGTACCCGAGGGACAGGGGGCCGGGCGCGCGGAGCCCCCTCCTTCTCCCTGCGCTCCAGCCAGCCGCGACCTCCCGGCCGAGTTTCCCCCATTCCGGCGCCCCTCTCGCCATCGAGGGGAGGGACGGAGGGTCGCCCGCTCAGACCAGCTGGCGGGGCGGTTATTGTTTCCCCAGCGAAAGGGCTTGGGCTTTTCGTGCAGGCGGCAGGTGTGTGTGTGTGTGTGTGTGTGTGTGTGTGTGTGTGTGTGTGTGTGTGTGTGTGTGTGTGTCTCTCACTGGGTGTCTGTATGTATCTTCATGTCCCTCTGTATGTCTGTGTGTTTCCGAGGGTGGCTGTGTCTTCTCCAGCAATATGCACTCGTGTGTCCCAGTGTATGCCTGCTATTCTGTGCCTTGGGTTGTGCGTTTCTGCGTGTTCTGGCGAGTCTATGTACCTGAGTGTGGCTGTGTGTCTTGGGATGTGTGCACTTGTGTGTTCCGGGGTGTGTCTGGTGTGAACCTGTTTGTATGTGACTGTGTCTCCGAGTACCTGGCTGTGCACGTGTATGTCCCTGAGCATGGCTGTGTCTCCCCACCTCTGGTTGCAGGCACTTGTGTGTCCTCGGGGTACCTGAGGGAGTGTCCCCGGTGCCTAGAGGGCCGGACAACCGGAGCTGATTCTCCAGGCCGGCCCTGAGTCGGGCGAGGTGATAGGTGGGCATGGCTCCGAGGGTGCTGCCCGTGTGTGGCGTGCAGGTGGCAGTGCCAACGTCTAGCTGTCTTGAGTGGCAGGTCGGAGGCTCTGAGGGCCAGCTGGGGGCCAAATGGGCAGCAGGCAGGGACAGCAGGACACATCCTCCTCTAGCTTTTTCTCCTTCCTTCTGAGGGTTCCTCTTTTGAGCAAGATGTTCTCTCGTATCCCCCCTCCCACCAGGGAAGCCAGATAGAGAATCTCAGGGACCTTCTGCGACAACCGTAAAGCTTCAGCCTAAACTGGAGGGGGGGGACCTGTGGGCCACCCCCTGCCCTCAGCGTTCAGAGGGAGGTGTGTGCTGGGCAGGGCCACCGGCCTGGCTATTTTGGTCACTGCCTGGCCCCTGCCAGATCCTGGCGTCCCCTAGGACCAGCCCCAAAGCTTTGGGAGGCAGCCCAGGCCCCCATTTCCTGCCTGGAGAAATAAATCAGCTCAGTAACTGCCCAGACACTTGAACGGAGGGTCTTTGGGCTGCGGTTTAGTGGCGCGTGGCTGGCTTCATTTGGACTTCAGTAAATTGGGCCACGCTTTGGCACAGCCGGTGTTCAAATAAATGTCATGGAGGAGATCTTTTTAAATTTTCTTTTTTATTTTTTCTTGGCTAGAAGGGAGGGGATCTCATCCAGAGTCTCCCAGCCAGAAGGAGTTTATTTTTGTGAGAAAGAGCGGGTGAGTGCTTAGCAACCGCCTGCCTCACTCTCGACCAGGGAGTCATCCTGGGAGTGTGTGTGTGTGGGGGCATGAGAAGGTGTGGGGGGTGGGTGGGGGAAGGAATTTCATCGGGATGGTGTTGGGGGTCTAGAGGGATGCCCTGAGGGCCCTGGCTGAGACCCCACCACAGGGTGGCTAGAGGTTTTACTCCTGGCTTAGCCCCTAGTTGACCTTGTGGAGGCTTTTTTTGTTCTTCTGGCCTCAGTTTCCTCATCTGTAAAATGGGTATAGTAGACTGGTTATTGGATAAACAGAGACAAGAGAGGCAGGAGCAAGTTCCCAGGAAGCTCAGTTGAGTTACTGTGCCTTCATTGGTAGGTGACCTTGGGTGGTTCTCTTGGCCTTTTTGAACCTCAGCTTGGCTGTCTGGGCAGCAAGGACGCCAGCGCCGGCCCCCCTGCGTCCTTGAGGGGATTGAGGGAGATGAGGATGAATAAGCCTGCAGTAAGCTGTAAAGCCGGCCTCGGCTTCGTCGCTGCTGATTAAAGGGTGTCACGAGGTCTCAGGTCACTGGTATGTGGCAGGGCCAGGGTGCACTCTTGAGCTTTTGTTCCTCGGGGATACCCTTGTGCTGGCCCGTGGTGCAGACAAAGTGGACCACCTCTGCCCAGTTACTCTCCTCTCGTCCTACAGTGATCAGGTCACATCTGCTTTGCAGAGTCAGGAGGCCTTGGTGGGAAGTGCCCATTTTAGAGATGGGCAATCTGAGAGCTGCACAGGGGACTTTGCCTTAATCAGACAATGGCCTCAAAGGTCTTTCCTCAGCCAGCTGTGAGTTTGGGCCCCGTGGAGGTTTAGTCACTGATAATGCTGAGGAGTTGAACATGGACTGTGGTTGAGACCTGGGGAAGACAAGGGACAAAGATGCCCCAGTTGGAGAGGTGCGTGGGACGCACTAGCACCTCGATTCTGTCTCTCGTTATTTATTCTCCCTTCTGTGTGCCTTCTGAGGGAGCCCTGCCTCTCTTCCTTCACAAGTGTCCATCCACAGAAGGCTTTGGACGCTGGTGATGGTATTTACTAACTCCCAACTTGCTTGCCTGTCAGCCCATCAGAGGACTTGGGAGCTGTACTTTCTAAAAGTCTTTCCGAAGGTCCTGAAATGATAAGACACTGGTGAGTCATTGAATGCATTCCTCTGTATAGGAAAGAGCTGACAGGGAAATTACAAGGAGCTGCCAGAATGCAGCTTAGCCACAGCTGGAGGGGGGGGTCTGGGCGGGAATAGAGGGCTGGCCTTGCAAGCCCAGGGTCACCCGCTGTGAGTGCAGGGTGAGCACTCACTTCTGCAGAAGCTCAGAAGCAAGAGTCCGATTCTTTGGGGCTCCTCATGCCTCTGCGTTGGCCAGCTTAGCTTGGCCTAAGTGTGTATTTGAATGTATGGGTTCTGCGGAGGCTCTGTGGCTGTGGAAGTTCCCAGGGAGGCCTTCGAGTGTGAGAGAGCTTTTTTTATATGTGCCTCATCTAGTCGTTAGTAAGTCTTGCTAAGGTCAGTTCTAACCTGGCCCTGGATTTGGGGTGGAATGTTGGCTTTCAAGATGCTCAAAGCCCAGAGGGAGATGGGGCAGTGACCATGCCATTCAAGGCGTGCTGTGAGGACCCAGGTGCCCGAGTATGCACTGATGGCACGGTCATAGGCAGGGGCGCACTTCAGTCTCCTAGAGGAGGTGATGTCAGAGCGGGCATCTTCTGTGAGCGGAGGAAGAGTAAGGGCCGGTGTTCTGGGCAGGAGCCATACCAGGTGCAAAGACACGGTGACATGAAATAGCCAAGTGTGTTTGTAGAATAGGCCTTGCAGGGGTCCTGCCAGGGAGAACGGGCTCCAGCTGGTAGAGGGGCCTAAGCATTGGGTAAATGGGCTTGAACTTCACTCTGAGGACAAAAGGGGTAGGAATGGCATCAGACTGGGTCTGGCGGCAGCAGTGGAAATGCTACTTAAAACCCAGAAGCCCAGGAGACCCTGATGATGGGTGAGGAACTCGGCTGGGGTCCAGAAAACCGAGGGTGGCCCAGCCCACCGCTGGCCAGGGCACAGAGCATTTTCCATGCCAGTGAATCTTGCCCTGAGCTCTTTTTGTAAACACAGGGTGAAGGCCTGGACATGCTGTTTAATAGGTACACAGGCCATTAACCGGCTTTGACCTCCCTTCGAGCATGAAGCCCAGGAGTCTTCAGGGTGAATTATGTCTGCCCTGGAAGGGCTTCGAGGTTTCCCTTCCCACCTCACCTGGCCAGAGGCTTCATTTGGAAAACCTGAGCTGAGGCGCAGGGGTTACGGGATGGCTGAGTGAGGGCAGGGAGAATGGAAATTGCTGAGCTATTTCTAAAGCTCTGTGAGTCAACCACCTCCCTTCTAAAAATCAATGTCCAAACGACAAATCACCCGAAACAATCAAAGGGAAGGGGGAGTGGAGGGAGCCAGGCTTGGGCGGCGGTAACTCTAATTAGACAGAGAATTGACTCGAGTTACTTTTTTTTTTTTTTTAAACAAATTCAGATTCCCAGGTCCAGCATGGAAAAGTGGACTCAGTGCCTACGGGGTGGGGCCTCGGAATCTGTATTTTAAATTTTATCATATGTTTTTTTTTTTTTTAATTTTAAATTACGATGTAGTTTATGAGCAGTGAAATGCAAAGATTTTGTTACTGTTTGGTAAATTTTGACACATGTATACAGTTGTGTAACCACCACTCAGGTCAAGAGAGAGAGCATTTCCAACTGCCCTAGAAAGTTAATTGTCTTGTGCTCTTCCCCTCCAAAAATCAGTTTCTGATTTTTGTCACCCTGAATTAGTTTTGCCAAGCCTAGAACTTCATATAAATGGACTTGTGTGGTGGGTAACTCTTTAGTATATGACTTCTTTCTTCTGTTTGATGTTTTTGAGATCTGTCTGTGCTGTGGACTTTATCATGAGGGTGATTCCTTTTATTGCTGAATAGTATCCATTGTATGGATTCACCTGTTGATGGACATTGGGGTGTTTCCAGTTTGGGGTGATTAGGAATAAAGCTGCTCTGAGCATTCCTGTATAAGTCTTCCAGTGAGCTTATAGTGTCCATTTCTCTAGGAGTGAGACTGCTGGGTCCTAGGGTCCACAGATGTTACTTAATTTCTTTTAGTTACAAAAATAATACTTCTTGGCCCTCCAGTGTGGCTCAGTCGGTTAAGCATCTGCTGTCAGCTCAGGTCATGATCCTGGGGTCCTGGGGTGGAGCCCCATATTGGGCTCCCAGCTTAGGCGGGAAGCCTGCTTCTCCCTCTGCCTCTGCCCATGAGCACTTTCTCTCTCAAATAAATAAATCTTTTACTTTTAAAGATTATATTTATTTACTTGACAGACAGCGAGAGAGGGAATACAGGTAAGGTCAGAGAGAGAAGCGGAGTCCCCGCTGAGCAAGGAGCCCTGTCTGGGGCTCAGTCCCAGACCTTAGCTGAAGTCAGATGCTTAATGACTAAGCCGTCCAGGTGCCCCAAAATCCTTTTTTTTTTTTTTTAAAGATTTTGTTTAGTTATTTGACAGAAGCATAGCTAGAGAGGGAGTGAGAGTGGAAGAAGCAGGCTTCCCACCAAGCAGGGAACCTGATGTGGTGGCTCAAACCTGGGACTCTGAGATCAGGACCCGATCAAAAGGCAGATGCTTAACGACTGAGCCACCCAGGTATCCTGAGGCACCCCAAAATCTTTAAAAAAAAATCAAGCAATGCAAAGCTGTATAAACTAAAAGTGATCCTTAAAAAAAAGTGCACTCTAATCTTCAGTTTGTCTCTTTTTTTCTAACAACAAAAGCCCGTAAGATTATCCATTTTCCTCTACATACAGCTTTAACTGTCTCTCTCTGGGTTGTCTACAGGGATATAGATGATCCATTTTTATTACTTTCTGTTTTGATTTCCTCATTGATCTGGGCCTGTTTAGGATGTGATCAGCAAGCTAGCCATAGTTTTGTTTCGGTGTTACGGAAAATGGCATCATACTGTTTTGGTTGTGCCACTCACTCTTGAAACAATGGACGAATGTGGACCCGCTGCTTGGAACATACAGATCAGCTTGGCCACTCCAAACGGCTGCTTTGCATTTGGGAATCACTGACTAGTCTGGGCTGTGTTAATCACCGCATGCCCTTGCCAGCCCAGTGAATGCAAAGCCTCCCACCCGGTGACTTTGAACTTCCCCGAAGGTGGGCAGAGAAGCGGGCGGAGGCTGCTCTCGGTGTTCTGAGTTGGGAAGTAACTGATACTTATCAAGCCCCCGGATGCCTTATCTCCCTTCCTGCCTTTAAGGCCTGTGCCTGACTTGGGGGCTCGTAGGCCCATCTTCTGGATGAGCTTGCCCAATTTCACCAAAGGGACTTGCTGCTGCTTACATGGCTGGGATTGAATAGGAAGGGGAGCTAGAACCCGAGCCCGTCCTTATCTGCCTGGCAGCACATCAGAGGCACACTGAGCACCTATAGGGTATCAGGCAGAAGGCTAAGGCCAGGAGGGCAAGGATAAGTAAGACAGCCCCTGCACTTGAGTGGCTCGGTCTCACGGGAGGTTAATGAACAATTAATTCCGGTGGCTTATGTCAAGGGCAGGCAGTGGTCCAGGCAGGGAAAAGCAGCGAAGGTCAGAGGGAGAGTGGTCTTCTGGCGAGAGAGTACAGAGACTTTGGGATCTTTATTTTATTATTATTATTTTTTTTAAGATTTTATTTATTTGACAGAGAGAAACACAGCCAGAGAAGGAACACAAGCAGGGGGAGTGAGAGAGGGAGAAGCAGGCTTCCCGCCGAGCAGGGAGCCCGATGTGGGACTCCATCCCAGGTCTCCGGGATCATGACCTGAGCCGACGGCAGTCGCTTAACCAACTGAGCCACCCAGGCGTCCCATGAGACTTTGGGATCTTTAAGAGAAGCCTCCCCTGCCATCCACTTAACGATCCGGAGACTGAGGTCCAAGTGATGCTGAGAAACTATCAAAAGGGCCATTGTTGGGGCGTCTGGGTGGCTCAGTTGGTTAAGCAACTGCCTTCGGCTCAGGTCATGATCCCGAAGACATGGGATAAAGCCCCACATTGGGCTCCCTGCTCGGCAGGAAGCCTGCTTCTCCCTCTCTCACTCCCCCTGCTTGTGTTCCCTCTCTGGCTGTGTTTCTCTCTGTCAAATACATAAATAAAATCTTTAAAAAGAAAAAAAAGGGCCTCCCAAACTTGTGTTCTTTCCCAGACCCAGCCTCTATTCACTGCTTCGGTCAAACAGGTAAATCTTGAGGCGGTGTTTCTACCTTTGCCTCCAACTCTTTGGTGATCGCGTTCACAATTCAGATCCTAATTTTAACACAACTAATGGAAAGGGAAGCGAGAGGACAAAGCTGTACCGATCCAAAAGATTCCTTGGGACCTGGCTGCTCAGGAGATAGCTGCAGAAACCGGGGTGGGGGTCCTGGACAGCTGGACCTCCTTGCTCCTGTGGGTAGCCCTGTCTTCCCGGCAGCGGTGCAGGACAGAATCAAGCAATTTGCAAGAGGGCTGGAGAGCAGGAGGGCTGAGTTCTGCTGGGTTTGCTTGGACCACATCCCCGAGGGGTCCCTAGGGTGGACCTTCAGAGAGACCTGTCTTTCCCCCATGTCTCTTTGCCAAACACCATAAAAGTGCTAAGCTACTCCCTGCCAGGTCCCACCATCCCTTTCCCAGCAGAAGGTCTTTAACCCAAGCCAGGTTGCCTGTTGCCCAGTGTGGGGTGGAGGGGTGAAATGGATTTCAACAAAGTCATGCTTAGTGGGTGAAGGGCAGTGGAAGGGGGCGGTCCTGAGGGCTCTGCCCTCTTGCCCCATAGCCAATTGGCACCTGGAGATGATGGCTGCTGAGGCCTCATGGAAGACCCAGGCCATGATTCAAGGACATTCATGCTTTCACCAGATGGCACTTGGTATCTCCTCTCTGGGGTGAATAACCCTACAGCTTGAGACAACAGGTTCCTTGGCCAGCCTTCATGCCTCCCAGGCACCACTCTGTACTGTCTGTGGGCTTGCCACAATCCTGCTCAGAGGCCTTCAGTGGCTCCTGAGTGCTTTGTGAAATCAGGTTCACACTCCTTGGCTTGACACGTGAGGCCCTGCAGGATCCGGCCTCTGGCCAGCGTTTACCCTCATTTGCTACTACTTCTCCCCACTTCCCTCGTGATTTGGCTGTTTCTGCTCCCAAAACCGAGCCTCTGGCTCAGTTGGCTCTGCCCATGCTTGTGCCACAAGGCCCTTCCTCCCTTTTTCTTTCTTTCTTTCTTTCTTTCTTTCTTCCTTCCTTCCTTCCTTCCTTCCTTCCTTCCTTCCTTCCTTCCTTCCTTCCTTTCTTTCTTTCTTTCTTTCTTTCTTTTTTTTTTAGTAGGCTCCATGCCCCCATGGGGCTAAACTCACGACCCTGAGATCAAGAGTGTCATCCTCCACTGACTGAGCCAGCCAGGTGCCCCTCTCCCTTCTCTTCTCATTCCTCCTCCTCTTCTCATTCCCCCTCTTCAAGGGTCACCTTGAAGCTCCCTGCTTCATGAAGCTTTCCTTCAGCCCCTTAACTGTGCCTGGCACATAGTAAGGACTAAAAAAGGATCAGACAAGACAAAGTGTACATCATCTCACCTTGCTCAGAGCCTCTGTAGGGGCAGAGTTGAGACCTTTATGGTCTTGCCTTTTATCTGTTCACCTGACTGAGGTCACATCAGGGGAGGCATAGATGCTTCAGTGTCCAGCCTGGCACGCAGTAGGTCCTCAGAACACAAATAAAGGCTCTCCGATCCCCTCTACTCTGAAATGAGAGCCTGTGGCTTGGAAACCAAGTCCACCCATCTCCATCCACATGTATTGGTTCTGGGGCCTGGGGATGGGGCAGGTGAACCACACGAGACCAAATTACGGCCATATGCTCATGGAGCTGATCATAAAATAGTTGAATGAATTGTTGCAGCGGCCCGGGGCACCAGGGTTTCAGTGTAGGATCAAGTCTCAGGTTTGAAAAAAAAAAACAGTGCCAGTTGCTGCAAAATGATCTCCCAGGGGCCCCTCTGGACCTCAGGCGTATTTTGTGTTGCCTGCAGAGATACAAGTTCTAGAATTTTCTAATTCAAGCCAGTGTTTTTCAGTGTGGGTTTTCTGTATCCCCCCCCCTTTTTTTTGCATCTGCATATGGTGTCTCTGAACATCTGTACCTACTGCCGTTCCACCTGGCAGCCTCCCTTGGACTCTTGGGCATGCCCCAGTGTCACGGGCCCCAATCCCCCTTCCCCCGCCCCAATCAGCTGCTTCCTTGGTTAGGGGCTCCAGAGGCATGGAGATGTGTTTCCAGTGGGTCCTGAGCAGGTGGAGGTATTCTGCTCAATGAGGCTGGCTGTGCAGCAGAGGAGAGTGCTTCACAGAGGTAGGCTCTCTGTTCCTAGCCCTCCTGGGGACCCTTAGTGCTCCCCCCCCCCCACCGCGGGCAGGGGGCAGTTCTGGGCTGGAGCTGGGGAATCCAGTGGCAGCCCCACAGCGCTTCATGTGGGGCTCGGTGCACTCTATGTGAGGCTGAGATCCGCACCTCCCTGGGCAGCGCTCTGCTGCAGGCCTCTGCTGAGAGCTCTGGGTCGTGGGCTCCAGAGAGGGTAGTTTGCCCCCTTGAGATAGTTTGCCCCCTTGAATGCTAAAGATTCAGCCTTGTGCCTAGAGGCTCAGAGGCAGAAAGGAAGCCCTAAATCTTGAGACCTGGAATGTATCGGTGTATCTTGTTACTACCTTGGCTGAGCCTGGGAGTGAAGTCCAGGGATCACTACCTATTCTCTTAAGTGTGACTGCAGTACATCGGAAGGGCTCCTCTGTAGTTGCGGGGCTCAGAGGCACGGGAGAAGCTTTCTGCCCTCTCCCACGTTTTGTTACCTCTGATCCCTGCTTGCAGTTCCCCCAGCCTGGGGTTCTGGCATATGGTGGCAACAGCAGTGATGAGGACGCGTAGCCATGCTCCTCAGACTTGAAAGCCATGATGTGCTGGGAGAGCTTAAGATGCCCCTTTCTAAGCGGGATGACCGAATGGAGCCCTGAGATTCTGCATTTCTATCCAACTCCCAGGTGGTTGTCAAGGCTGCTGGTCTTTCAAGGAAAGGAGGTCAACCCCAGCTCTTGGACATCTTCGACCTTTCCTAAACCAGGTCAGGAGCCTGGTAGGGATCATTTATCTCCCCACCCATCCCAAGAGATACCATTATTCCCATTTTGCATGTGAAAAGTTGAAGCCCCAGAGATAGCAGGTAACTTGCCCGAGGCCACACAGCTGGGAAGTGGCTGAGCCAGGCGCTCTTCTGCTGAAACAGTGTCTGTGGTCTAAAAGCCACAGGAGGCATTTCAAGGCAGCCAAGTCGGAGGTAAATCAGGAAATGCCCAGGGCCAGCCCTGCGGTGCTGACAGCAGGGCAGCCCAGGGCAGTGTGTCCGGATCAGGTCTGAAGTGGGACTTACTGGGTGCTGGCATGCTGCCTGGTGTGGGGAGCCGTTGGGGGATGCTCCCAGCTCCTAGAAAACCAGTGTGGGGCCTCCTGGAACCAAGAAGGTTCCTTCTCACTCTTACACAGCCTCATTTTTTAGGTGAATCCCAGGGTGGGGGCCTGGTTGGAAGCATCAGCAGTGGGATGCGTGGAAGCTGGGACCTGGCACGTTAGTTGTGTGAATACTGGTGCATCTTTGCAACTGGGGATCTCATTGAGTAGTGAGGCTGCCAAAGGTCTTCTGCTTGGCTGGGGCTTTATTTTTACACCTGGCACCTGCCCCAAGCAAGTGGAAAGAGCAGAGCAGAATTAGAGTCTAGGTTCTCGAAATGTGGTCACGGGATGTGTGGTCTGGTTATCACTTGGAAGTTAGAATGTAGAATCAGGGGCCCCACCCCAGACCTGCTGACTCAGACCCTGAGGGTGGGACCCAGTAAGTTTTAAGAAGCCCTCCAGGCTTATTTTTGACAAGGGCTGATTTCTCCATCTTTTGCGACATGCCCAGGGGCCTGGGAGGGTCAGTCCTAACCTCTGCTACAGGCTGAGGGTTCCCGGGCTGCAGGGCGACCTCAGATGTCATTTCATCTCTGCCCCCACTATTCTGATGGCCTGAATATCAGTTAAAGGCTCATGTAGAAAGTTATACAGCATATCTGAGGCATGGCATAGGTCTGTATTTTTAGAGTTGCAAATGGTAGAAATCAAACTAAAAAAAGAAGGGAAGGAGAGAGGAAGAAAGGCTGGAAGGAAGGAGAGAACATTTACTGACTCTTAACTGAAAAGCCCCAGGGTCATGCTTCAGGCACAGCTGGATCCAGGTGCTGAGCTCTGTCTTTAGGACTTTTTAGTCTGTCCATTCCCGGACTCCTGTGATGGTTTTATTCTCCTTGGGGTACTTTTCAGCTTCATAGGATGCATCCCCTCCAGCATAGCCGTGTCAGTCTAAAATGAGCCGCCTTTTTCCCCAGTACTCTTAGCATGAGCCCGTGTCATCACTCTCCTTGTTTAGGCTTGCTCAGGTGCTTGTCCTTGAGCCAGTTGTCCCAGCCTCTCTGATTGGCTAGGACTGGTTCACATGCCCACCCAGAACCCCATGAGCTGAGAGAGGGTGTGCATGGGTGTTAGGTGAAATGCATGTGAGGCTGCCTCCAGAAGAAGGGCATGGGTGCCTACAGGCTGTACACATGGGGACTTAGTGCCATTCTTACCCTCTTGGAGCTGGGTTGCCCTCCTGCAGTTGGTTTTAAGCCAGATAGAGTTACACTCCTTTTCCTGAGTCCTTTAACATTATGCTTATAAATGTGCATTAGACATGCTACCTTCGTCTTTCCCTTGGTACAGTCCAGGGTATCAAGTCACACTTTGCCCTGGTACCCAGACATGTTGCAGGCATTCTTCATCAACCCCCACCTTCACAGCGCCACGTGTCCCCCTAGCAGACGAAGCCTCCGTGGTGTCCGTGTCACATGTTGGCCTGTACCATGGGGTTCTGGGCTCCATGAGAGCAAGGACCTCAGCTGTTTTGTTTGTTGCTGGGTTCCCAGGACCTAAAACAGTGCCTGGCACATAGTAGGTGCTCAAGAAATTTTAAAACATATTTTTAAGTAATCTGTCCTGCCAGTGTGGGGCTCGAACAACCCCAAGACAACAGTCAGAGACCAGGCACCCCATGACAAATTGCTGACTGAACATACCACCCACGGTGCTTTGAACCCTGGGCACCTAGGTGAGCCTGTTGAATATGGGGTGCTGCCATTGCAGTGAAGTTTCTGATTTGGGGGACCGGGAGCTCTGCAGACTGAGGCCATGTTTCTGAGTCTGAGGATGGGGCTCCAAGGGCTTCTTTCTTCCCTCCCACCATTACCCCTTCCCTGCTCTGCTAATTCATGTACCTATTCATTGAAATGTGTGATCTTGGTTGATAAGGAGCCATTTCCTGGTTTTCCACATTTTTACATTCTAGGAGACCAGGGGAGCCTTCCAGCACAGCTCTGCTGGTGGAATGAGAGACAGCGGTTATTTCCCCCAACTTGCATTTTTTCCCCAAACTGAGTGCCAAAGAACAGGAGGTGTTCTATTAAAAAAAAAACAAAAACCAAAAACCACCACCAACAGGAAAAAAAAAAAAGGCTTCTGGGGTCATTCACATTTGGGGACTGCTTGGCTCAGCAAAGTTCAATAGCTTCACTTGGCACGGTGATTCTTGGAGCCATTAACCAGTCGATGAGTTACCATCTTTTCTAAGAGTCTGGGTCTCCCAGGGCCTCTCTCAGCCCCTCTTTCTTGCTGCAGTGTCCCCATGCTCACAGGAAATAGTCTTTCACAGACTTGGGCCCGTGGCTAGGCTGCTCTGGGGCTCCTGGGAGTGCAGACTTCTGGGGCGGGGCATGGCAGGGACTTAGGGCACAGGCAGCCCCAAGTTCTTGCTGTTGACAGTTTGAGGAGCTGGATGTGTGTGAGAGAGAGAGAGAGAGAGAGAGAGAGAGAGAGAGAGTGTGTGTGTGTGTGTGTGTGTGTACACGTGTGTCTGCAAGCGTGCGTGTGAGCGTGCAGCGTGCACAGATGCCTGGACACCCCAGTGTTGACTTGCCCCCCCTCCCGTGTGCATGAGATGGACAGTCACACATGAAGACGACTCTAGATCCAGTCATGATCTGACCAGATCTTCTCTTCTTTGCTTCCTCTCGTTGTATTAGGTCCAGAACAACAGCTCTTGCTGAAGAGCCTCCAAAACGTAAGTGGCATTTGACCTCTCCATAGTGTTGGCGTCTCACTGATGTGGGGTCCTCAGGCTGTCAGTGTCCCCTCCAGGCTTCAGGAGGTGGAAGCAGAACCCCCAGGGCTCTGGGACCTCATCCACAGGTCACCTCTGGGTTGAGGGTTCATGGCCCAGGTCAGCCCCGTCTGCCTGCCTGTGCTGGGGAGACACCCCTGTAGATACTGAGCACTGATTTTGGAGTCTGGCCCGGACCCCATCCTGGCTCTACCACTGAGCAGTGATGGAGAGAAAGAGCTCGTGCATGCACACACACATGCATGAGGGGAGGGGCAGAGAATCTTTTTTAATTTATGTATTTGACAGAGAGACACACAGTGAGGGAGGGAACACAAGCAAGGGGAGTGGGAGAGGGAGAAGCAGGCTTCTTGCTGAGCAGGAAGCTTGATGTGGGCCTGGATCCCAGGACTCCAGCATCATGACCTGAGCCGAAGGCAGATGCTTAATGGCTGAGCCACCCAGGTGCCCCAGAGAAGGAGAGAATCTTTAAGCAGACTCCCTGCTGAGTGCAGAGCCCATCCCTACTCACCAGTCCCAGTACCTGTGAGATCGTCACCCCGGCCAAAACCAAAAGTCAGTTGCTCAACTGACTGAGCCACCCAGGCACCCCTAAACGGTTTCTTTTTAAAAAAATTGAAAACCTTTAGAAAAAGTGGAAAGGAGAATACAGTGAACTCCTATAAACCTTTCACTGAGATTTGCCTTCCCGTTGTTAACATTTGCTACATTTGCTTCATCTCTCTATATGCTCTAAAAATAGTCAAATTAAAACTTTTTTTTGCTGACTTGTTAGGGAGTAAATTACAAGCATGATGCCTCTTTACTCCTCAACTTCGTATGTATTTCGTAAGAGCAAGGCCATTCATTCTCTTATATAAGCACATGCAGTTATCAACCCCAGAACGTTTAACATTGACACAATTCTGTTATCTAATCTACAGGCCTAAATGACGTTTTGCTGTCTCATATTTACAGAACCCCCCCCCCCCCACCGCCCAGTCAGAATCACAGTGTTTTTAAAAGGGGTTCAGTAGGGCAGGATCTTTTCTGCAGACGATTTCTTCACCTTGATCTAAAACATTCTTACTATTGGGGTTTTGAAAGTATTTTTGTTACAACGTTCCGCAAGAAATAGATTTTACAACAGGATACCAACCCGTGCTCACACATACACACGCTTGAAAGTGAAACCAGTCTCGCAAAACGGTAACTTGCGTTTTCAGCATCTTAGGGGTTCTCTTCTGTTCTGTTCTTATAAAAATGATAGACTGCTCTGGAATGTGAAAACTGGCTTCTGGGGCAGAAATTTCGCCCTGGAGGGAAGGTAGTGTTCTACTGGTCCAGACCTGGAGTCCAGTTGATTTGTGGTCACCTAAGAAGCTGGAAGAGGAGAAAGGCCCTGAAGACCCTGGCCCATTGCTACCCACAGTGGACTTGACCCCCTCCCTAAAATCACGCCTCCTCACCCAGGCGCTGTGACCCCATGGAGACCTCCTGTTCCTTATGCTCTGACATGAGGCAGGCTTATCCTTGGTGGCCCAAGACACCTCACTGGCTAGCTGCTGAGTGGCATGGAGTTCTCCTAGTCCATGTCAGCCTCCACAGTCATTGCCATGCTTGTCACAAATGTCAGTAAAAATAATCCTGAAAATTTACTGTAAACACTTCAACAGCACACTTGATTTACCACCAGAGAGATTTCCTTTGTAAAAACGACAGGTACAGTATTCAGCACCTACTGTGTGTCAGGTACTGGTAGGTGCTTTATGGACTCATGCAGTCGTCAGAGTAGCCCTTGGAGTAGACACTGATGTTATCTCCATTGTACAGATGGGGAAACTGAGGCGCAAAGAGGCAAATTGACTTCCCCCCAGGGTCTCACCGCAAGGAGGGATTTGAACCCTGTCCCTGCTCTGACCCTGGTGCGCACACCATCCAGCACTGCTCTCCCCTCCCCCCAAGCTGGGAGCAGGCTCCCCGGCCAGCCCATTCCCAAGGCCTTGTACTTGTTAATGAGTAGCCCAGGGTAGCCCAGGAAGCCAGATGCCTGATGCTACAAAACTGGAGTGTGAGTACTGCTTCCAGATAAGAGTCTCTTCTAAGGTGCCCAGCCCCAACCTGGGCAGGTGGCTTTAGAGGTGATACACAGAGACGCCAGCCCTGTTCCTCTCTTCCAAGGTCAGCTGATCATCCACACTTGGTGGGAGCCCATTTCAAGGAGATGCCCTGGAGGCTGAGAAGTGGGTTTCCTCTCAGGCCTGTATGATGCCTCCTCCATGCGGCCCTCTTGACTTACTCTTTCTGAAAGGGCCTTCTGGACATCTAATATGGCAGGCTAGGGAACCTGAGCTGTCCCCACTGAAGCTTGAGCACTACCAGGCATGCGGGTGGTTATGTGGCCCTCCTCACTGAGGCCTCCAGGTTCCCATCTGAGAAAAGGGATGGTAATCACTCTGGCCCCTCACAGGGGTGCACAGCTGAGAGGTAGCTGAGGGGTAGCTGAGACGTGGATGCTTGTCGGTGGTTCAGTGGACCCTGAGTTACTAAGGAATTGGCTAAAAAACTGCTTGACAGGGACAACCCATGTCATGGAAAGTCTGTGGAGCTAGAGTCGCACAGCCCTGGGGTCAAATCCTGTTTCCATCCTGTGCCAGCTCTGTGACCTAGAGAGAAGAGTCCCTGAACTCTTCTAAGCCTCAGCTTTCCCATCTGTAAGATGGAGCAGTGAGAGTACCCAGGAGGCTTAGAAAGCGAGGATGGGGGGCATCTGGGTGACTCAGTCATTAAGTGTCTGTCTTTGGCTGGGGTCTTGCTGGGATCGAGCCCCACATCAGGCTCCCTGTTCAGTGGGAAGCCTGTTCTCCCTCTCTCACTCCCCCTGCTTGTGTTCCCCTCTCCAACTGTTTCTCTCTGTCAAATTAATAAATAAAATCTTAAAAAAAAAAAAGTGTGGGAGCAGGGGTCATGGTCTCTGTCATCGCGGTGGCGTTTTGAAGCACTCAGCAGGCCTAACAAAATCAGGACCCAGCACCCCAGTACATGTTCACATTTCATCTCCCAGGCGGGATCCCCTAGAGCAACCTCCTCACTTGCCTCAGCTGAAAATGAGAGTCTGTGGTCCTTTCAGCTGGAGGGGAACCTGTTTGGGCTTGTTACAAGAATTCCCATAGGGCCTTCTCCCCCGTCCCCTCCCAGACCCCTCCAGTTTGTAAACTCCAGCAGGGAAGGGTAGGTGTTCATACAATGGGCCTGTGACCCCTCCAGCGAGAGCATCATCCTCCTCACTCGCTTCCTCGAGAGTCCAGATAGCGAGAAAATGGTATTTACTGTGTGTCTGCCCTGATCGTAAAAGTGATACATTTTAAAAACTAGGGATATATTTGACCTACAACATTTTGTAAGTTTAAGGTGTTAAAAACATTTGGATTTGATAACGTTTATACGGCACCCTGTGACGGTCACTGTGACCTTAGCTAATGCTTCTTTTGGGCCACGGGGTTGTCGTTCTTTCTAGTGTGGGGAAGTAATGCACTTTTAATACAGAAAAAGAAGAAAATAAAATTATCTCTGTACCCGCCATGCAGACATAACCATCTCACAGTGCATTTATAAACGCGTGGGTGAATACACGTTATTCATGTTTTGCCTTTTAAAGTTGGGGGCACCTGGTGGCTCAGATGGTTAAGCATCTGCCCTCTGCTAGGGTCAGGATCTTGGGATGCTGGGATCAAGCCCACCATTATGCTCCCTGCTCAGGAGGGAGTCTGCTGCTCCCCGCTGCTCGTGTGCCCTCTCTCCCTTAAATATATAAACAAAAAATCTCTAAAAAATAACGTTGAACTCACAGTGGCCATGTTGGGGAGCCAACTTTCCGCCCCTACCCCCAGCACATTTCTTAGCATTTTTCTGGGTCTTACGTCTTTTAAGTAAGGGTCAGCAAAATTGATTTTTTTTTTAAAGGCCTGGATAGGATGTATTTTGGGCTTGGGGACCTGTGGTTTTCCTTCCACTGATCTCGGTCTCACCTCTTCTGTTGGAGCCAGAATGCGGCCACAGACAAAATGCAAATGAGCGGCTGGCGTTTTATGCCATTAAAACTTCATTTACAAAAACAACCTGCTAGATTTGGTCTGGGGGCTGAAGTTTGCTGACCCCTCTGCCTCCCCTTAATTGTTTTGATCTGTTTGGGTAAAACATTTATTTAATTAATCCCCTAGTGATGAGAAATTGGCCTCGGTAGTTTCTCTTTCATGTAAACCACTCTGCTGTGAACATCTTTCTTTTTTTTTTTTTTTTTCTATTTTTAATTGCAGTAAAATACACATAAAATTAACTATCTCGACTATTTTTAGCACTATAGTCTGGGAGTGTTAAGTATATTCACATTGCTGTGCGACAGATCTCCAGAACTTTCTCTTGTTGCAAACCGGATGTAGTGACTGTCTCTGTGTAAGCATCTTTACACATCCGTCTGGTTCAGAGAGGTGGAATTGCTAGCCTAGAGGGGGTGTGCACTTTTAAGACGCTGGGTACCTGTTGCCAAATCACTGACCCTCAGAAATTGTCTTAATTGAAGCCTCTGCCGACCTTCAGTGATAGCCCACAGGTCCCAGAAGGGAGTGGAGCCAGCTACTTCCCTGGGGAGCCCCTGTGTTCAGGGCTTCAGGGAGCCGTGGATTTAAAACAACCCACCCCAGAGAAGCAGCAGCCAGCCCACCAGCTTTCCTCTTTTGGGGAAGAAAATAAAAAGTCAATAAACAAAATGTGTTACGAATACCAGGCCAGGGGCACGTGGGTGGCTCAGTACTTACGCGTCTGCCTTCAGCTCACGTTGGGATCCCAGAGTCCTGGGATCGAACTCCACATCGGGCTCCCTGCTCGGTGGTGGAAAGCCTGCTTCTCCCTCCCTCCCTCTGCTTGTGTTCCCTCTCTAGCTGTGTTTCTGTCAAATAAATAAATAAAAATCTTTAAGAAAGAATATCAGACCAGACCCAGATAACACCTATCCTTTAGAGAGAGGCGAGAGGTGGCTGAGAGGAGAGAGGTGGCTAAGACCTTAGCTCAGCTGTCTAATGAGCGGGTGCCAGTGGCATTTGGCCTCTACCTTGCTGTGTGACCCAGGGCAGGTCACTTAACCTCTCTGGGCCGTCGGGTTCTCAAATCTCAAAATAGACATGATGTAAAATCTCTCCTCTCTGGTTGAGGATCGGGGAAGAAGAACTACAAAAGTTCTCACACGGCGGCTGGCGCATCGCCCCTCCCTGGTACCTGGAGGCTGTGGTGTTCTTACTGCTACTGTTAGGGTTACTTCTAACACCTCTGTGATCGTAATCTGAACATAGACAATAATAGCATGTGCAGCCCTTCGCAGTTCTCAGAGAGGGTTTCCATTTTAATACTTGCATTATTTTATAGTGTAGTTATTACTGTCCCTTTGTAACAGGTGAGAAATTTGAGGCTCAAGAGGGCAGCGGCCAGCTTGAGGTCAGCCATGTGTCAGGACAGGGAGCTTGGGCTTTAGTCCACGCCTTTGGCTTGTCGTCCCTTCCCCACAGCAGCTGCTGGACGTTGGGGCCCCTGGATGACCAGGGCTAATGGGAGCCCACTTCTTCCGGCCTCACCTATGGCGGGAAAGTTTGGGCCTTCCATGGAGAGAAGATTGGTTTATTTTCCTCTCTTGGCTCTTAGCCCCAGCAATGGGCACATGGGTTTGTTTTTTTTCAAGGAGAGAGGTTATAATTCTAATGTGTGGGGTCCCCACACCACCACCACCACCACACCATTCTCCGGCACTAGCTGATGTCCTATCTTAATTAAGACGCTCTTGACACTTTACCAGGATCTGCAGGCTAATGATTGAGCCCTCCAAGGCCAACCCTCTATGCCCAGCTCACTGCCGACACCTGTTGTAAGTTTCAGATTGCCACATGTGCCTTTTGGCCCAATGGTTAGAACTCCGAGGTTCCCACGATCCCCTCCTCCGGTTTGATTAACTTGCTAGAGCAGCTCGCACAACTCGGAGAAACAGTTTATTGACTAGACTAGTGGTATGTTAGTAAAGGCCGTAACTCAGGAACGGTCACATGGAAGAGATGCACAGGGCAAGAGATGGGAAGGGGCGTGGGACTGCCCTGTCCTCTTTCTCTAGGTGCCACTCTCCCCAAATCTCCGGGTGTTCACCAGCCTCGGAACTCTCCTTTAAATTTGTATGGAGGCTTCATTGCTTTGAGCACCATTGGTGCTCGAACTCCATCTCCAGCCCCCGCCCCTTTCCCTGCGGGTCCCGGGGTGGGACTACAAATTCTGACCTAGTCACAGGGTTGCTTTTCCTAGCAACCAGTCCCTAGCCTTAGGTGCCTTCTAAAAGTCATTCTTTAACATGACAAAAGATACCTTTCTCACTCTCACCACATAGGAATTTTGTTTTGTTTTGTTTTGTGGGAGAGTGAGAGACTGAGGGCTCTGGAGAGAGGGAGCAGGGGGAGGAGTAGGGGGAGGGGAGAGGGAGAAGCCGGTCCCCTGCTGAGCAAGGAACCCAGTACAGGGCTCCAGCCCAGGGCTCCAGCCCAGGATTCCAGGATCATGACCTGAGCCGAAGGCAGATGCTTGACCAAACTGAGCCACCCAGACGTCCCTCTCATCACCTAGGAAATTTAAAAGTTTTAGAAGCTCGACCAGCAACCGGGACAAAGACCAAATATATATTCATACTTATAAATCACAATATCACAGTTTGTTGTTGCTGTTGTTTTCAGAAACTGGCACAGCATTTCAAAGACTAGAGCTGCCTGCCGAGGGGTTTAGGGGAAGTATTCCCATCTGTTCTCAACTAGCAGATAGTCCAGAAACCCATGCTCCTCAAAGCAGGAACCTCCCTGGATCCTGGGAGCAGAGACCCCTGTGGGTTTGGAGGGGCTGGCTCCCCACAGGCAGGGTGCCCTGGGTCAGTGTTCAGACCCAGCTGCCCCAGGGGTCTCCCACAGCACCACCTTTACCCACTTCCCCACCAGCTTGCTGGGGGGCCTTGGATGAGTCATTTCCCTTGTCTGGGTCCTCATTTTCCTCATGCGTGAAACAAGGGTCTGGAATCATTTCCCCAGGGGTGTTCCTGGGGTGGCAGCTTTGGACATGGATCTCAGCTCTGCCATTTAGGAACCAGTGCCTGCTGTGATGGTCTCCCTCTCTGGGCTGGGTGTTCTTTATAAAGCAGACAGAAGTGCACACAGCTCCTAGGCTGTCCTGTGCTTGGCATCCTTGTGGCCCCGCACACCTTCTTTGGGGCAATATACTTGGACATGTCGGCAGCTTCCCATAGCAGATTCTCACCCCTCAACCTGTGGCCTTCCTCCCTAGAAGTAGCCAGAGGCAGTTTCAAGTCACGGGCCCCTCTGTGCCTCATCCCCAGCCAGACCTCAGCTCCCGTATCACCTTGCACAGGAGTTCTCTCACCCCCAAAATCCCCCATCCCTGTCCCTGCCATCACCCCTGAGCTGATCACAACGTAGGCCTACTAGGTTGGGAAGGGCTGGTGCCTGCCGCCTCCTGCCCCAGTAAAGGGTCTGTTTCCAATTCAAAAGGTGCCCTGGCCTTCTGTCAGATTCCTTCCTAGTCTTCTTTTGGCCTCATGCCTGCCTGCCCCGTGTCCCTGACCTGAGAGCTTTGTCTTGTTCATTAAGTTACAGAGGCCTCCCATCCAAGTACTCACCAGGCCCAACCCTGCTTAGCTTCCAAGAGCAGACAAGACTCAGAGAGAGAGAGAGAGAGAGAGAGAGAGAGAGAGAGAGACCATGTTTTGATAAGGACTGGCATGCTGGCTTCTGATCTGTAGGAAGGAAGCCGCGATCGATTAGCGATGTCTGGGAAGCAGGGTGGGTGGAGGCGGCAATGGGGCCTTGATGAGGCAAGGACTTCCGGGATGTTCTTGGGAGTGGAGGCGGGATGTTCTTGGGCGTGGACACCTGCTCGGCAAAAATTGGAGATAACAGCAGTCCTTCCAGACACACTGAATAAGGTTACTAGGTGAAATACAGGGCATCCGGCTCAGGTAGAATTTCAGATAAACTGAGTCATGTTTTTAGTCCAGTATATCCTTTGCAGTATGAATACACACGACAAGCTTAGCTGCCCCAGGAGGTGGTGCCCACAGGCTGGGTCCTACCCCTGCTTGAGGTCGCGGCCAGCCCCCAGGAACCCATTGGAGCAGCGCCTGTCCCAGCCTCGGCCCTCCTCGATGGCAGTCCCGGAGGTGTTGCCGCCTTGGTCGTATCTGCCCTCCTCCAGGCAACCGGAAGGGTCAGCCTAGTTGACTTAACACGAGGTCTGATTTTGACCTGGAGATGCTTACGAGCACCTGTGATGCCCGAGAACTTGATGGTCTTTTCCTCGTCCCTGCTGTGAGACGGGACTGTGACAAAGTTCTGTCGTTCTCTGCCTCGTGGCTGAAGAAGCCGGGCTCAGGGAGGTGCCCCGCGACCCTGCCAGTGTCACACAGACCAGATGGGACTGGTCCAGGCTCCTCACCCTGCCCTCCTTCCATGGCGGGGGCTGCCCAGTGCGGCCCTGCTGCTCTTTCTGGATTATTCCCTCCAGACCTCCTGTCCTGTGACAAGCTCACAGCTGAATGAATTGAGGCATTTACTCAGTATCCGGTGTGTCCGTTTCCTCAGGTGGTAAGTATTTGTGGAGCACCTGCTGTATACAAGGCCCAGTGCTGGGCAGTGGGGATAGAGGGAGGAATGTGGCAGGAAGGGAGAGATGATCACACAAACCATTGTTCGGTTGCAAAATGGAACGAGACACCCCAACCAACCCCCAGATGCAATCAGTGTGAATAGCCAGGAGGCCAGGGCTTGTCTCAGGGTGGAGGAGGGAAGCGGTCTGGGAACATGAGCTGTTTCTCCTCATGAGCCTGACTGCCTCCACCATCCTCTCCGTCCTTCCTCCTGAGGAGCGTTCTGAGGCTCGGAGGACATTGACATGTCCAAGGTCACAGATCACCTTAAGCCTCCGTTCCTCCCATAAGCACCCTTTTCTGTCCTGGTGCTATCAAGAGGAGAGTCTGCTTCCGGCCAGTGCCATCTCCTGCTTGCGCTCCAGGGACCCCGCTTGTTAAACGGGGGTGGGGGGCGAGGCCCACCTGGCTAACTGGCAGCAAGCAAGAGAAGGCAGTTCAGTATATTGAAAAGCTTGATATGAATGTTTCTTACTAATGTGTTTTTATTAATAATGGCTGTATTAAAGTGCTCTCAGGGATGATTGATCACATTAAAAAGTCCAGACCTGGAGTAAACTCTTAAACCTAAAAGAAATAAACTAGAAAAGCCACAGCTCCGGAAGGCCCCTGGGAGCAGGGGCTTCTTCAAGTACAGATTCCTGTCCACATCTCTGGCCTTGTCTGGATCAGCTGAACCCATGTGGCCAGGCCTCAAAGCTTCACGGCTGAGGGGGAGAAGGGCCACCACCAACTTTTTAAAGAAATTAATTTTATTTCATATCCGTAAGCATGATGACAGGTGCTATACATAGAAACAAAAAGGACACAGTGTCAATTTTTTAGAATCATACAGTCTAGGGAGGGAGACCTAGGTGAACATATGAGTTAACTTTACAATTTAGTGTGAGCTTTTTTTCCTGTCTTATTGAGAAACGATGGCCATACATCGTGAGCTTAAGCGGGGGCGGCATGATGGTTTGTTGTAATACGTCGTGGAGTTATGACCACGACAGGTTGTGTTCACATCTGTCTTCTCATAGATACGGTAGCTCCCAGCTTCATAAGGTCGTGGGGGGCAGACCTCTTGTTTTCCCTTTGGCCTTTATGGTTCATTTGAGAAGTGTATGTATTTTCAAACCCCTTCCAGCCCTGCTGAGCTGGGGGAAAGGCCCAGGTGAGAAACTTTGATGTCTGGGGAATTTTGGGGAAAACCTATAAGCATCTGAAAACCGAGAATTGAAAGTCTGTTCATTCAGTCATCAGAGACTTGAGGACTTTTCCTGTGGCCCAGGCCCCAGCCACGCCCTGGGGACCCAGAGTTGAGCCTTTTGAGTCTGGCCCAGAGTAGCCAGGCCAGTGAAGGAACAAATCAGCTGTGTATTGGGGTCTCTTGAAGATGCTCTGAGCACACGCAGTTCATGAAACTTTCCCAGAGGCCTCAAGTGACAAAAGCAGGCCAGGCAGGCAGAAGCAGGAAGGGCATTTACTGGTAGAGGGAAGCGCCCCTGAAAAGGGAAGACAGAGTTCCAGTAGTGTGGCTGGGCTATAGTGTCTCACTCTGGGGCGGTGGGCAGGGGGAGAGGAGAGGAGCTGGATGGGAGGTCTTGGCTGGTGACCCTGAACACCCTGCTGAGTCCAGGGGTCTTGGTTCACTTTGGGGAGCCAGTATGGAACCCCAAGTCCTCCCCCCCCAAGATTTTATTTATTTATTTGACAGAAACACAACGAGAGAGGGAACACGAGCTGGGGGAATGAGAGCGGGAGAAGCAGGCCTCCCGCCGAGCAGGAAGCCCAATGTGGGGCTCGATCCCGGCACTCTGGGTCCATGACCCGAGCTGAAGGCAGACACCTAACAACTGAGCCACGCAGGCACCCCTGGAACACCAAGTCCTTACTTAATGCTGCCAGGTAACCCCTTAAAGGTAGTGAGTGTTGTTTAGCTATCTTGACAACTGGCTTCTGCTCAGGAAGAAAAACAGCCCAGTCCTCACCCCAACAGGCTTGCAGGAGCTTTGCAGGTGCTGCCAGAGGTCCCAGGAGGAAACCCACTCTAATGAGATGTCTAACCTAGTTTTGATGATTCACGTGGTTTGGGGAGCATGCGAAATGCCTTGGGAGGGGGTGGCAGTGCCAGCAGACTGGGCCACTGGTGTGTCACGGAACACTAGACGGGGGAACTGTTTATTTGGCGTTTTTCCCATCGGGCAGAAGAGCCCCGGGTGCTTGTTTCTGCCCCCAGTCGGTGGTGGTGGTGTTTAACCGCATGAAATGAAAGCTGACTGGCCCGGGGTGTCCTGTTTCTCCTGAGAGCAGATCCATTCCTATATTGAGGCACTTCCTCCTACCTTCCCTTGTGTAATTCAGGGTGGCCCATTTTACAGATGAAGCAGCTGAGGCCCCAAGGGGACAGTGACATTCCTGAGATCACTGCCTGCAGCCAAAAAGTGACAGTCAGGCTCCAACCAAAGCCTTTTAATTAAAGTGACGCAGCAGAGACAAAAGTGAAACTCAGCAAAGGGGATTTGGGGAACAGGGTCTCTCGGGGTGGTGTCCGGGGCATTCAGAGAACAAAGCTGGAGAGAACAGGAGGGCCCCTTTTCTCCACTGATGGCACTGGGGAGGAGTTACGTAGAATTCCACCATCTGGGGGTCGGGGAACCAATTGACCAAATAAATAGATGAGCCCATTTAAAAGGATGGATTTCTTGACTGTTTATAGTTGTGGCCTAAATCTCAGGTATCCTTGTCCCCAAGGAGTAAAAGGGGACTTTTGTGACCGGCCAGGCTTTCTAAAGGGTGAATAAGCTGATTAAGTCCCAGGGCTGCTTCAGAGGATGGGACAAGTCAGAAGGGTCAGGGTGAGAGGAGCTCAGAGGCCGTGGGGGCAGGGAATGCACCCAGGGCTCAGTCCCTTCCTTTTAGCAATTGGTTATTAGCTACCTAATTACTCTAGGTAGCCTAAATTGAAATGGTTAACAGTTCTTTCTAGCTTGAGGGGCCAGTATTTGGTAATCCAAGCAGGTATACATAATGAAACAGGAAGGTCTTTGCAAAGCATTTTACCCAAAGTCGCCTCCCAGAGGTGGGTTTTTTTGTTCCAGCTGCTGCAGAGTTGAGGCTGGCCCAGGACCTGTGACCTGGGCCTGCTCCAAAGACCTGGATTCCAGTCCTAGCTGCTTAATGTTCAAAATGACACCCTACCTACTGCTGGCCTCAGTTTCCTCCTGTGTCAAGTGAAGAGGGGGGACTTCTGGTGTCAAAGGCCAGAGCCAGGAGGTGCCCCAGAGCCCAGTAGTTGAGGACCCAGGATTCTGGAACCCTGCCTCTTCCTGGCTGTGCAACTTTGGTCAAGTCACTCAACCCCTCTGGGCCTCAGATGGCGTAATGACTGGGTAAAAATTAGGCACCCAAGTGCCAGGCATTGAGCTGGGCACACACAGTTGCTCAACCCTCTCTGGAACTGGCTGTGCCGTTGAAGCACTTTCATACTTTGAAAGCATTTAGAGTGTGTGTTTTTTTGTTCCTGTGAAATTCTTTCAAGATGTCATAAAGTCTCATTACCTTTAGACTGATCATAGGAGAAAAGCAAATAGCCATAATCAGTAAAAAGTGATTTAAAATGCAGTAAGAACAATATTTAGCATGATTAAGAAATTACTACAGGCTAGAAGTATATCAAATGCCCAACAGAATGCCAGGCACATAATGTTAGCTGCAACTGTTTTCGTTTCCAGGATGTAAGAACAGTTGGAATTGGAACAGAAGGTTGCTATGATGATGATTACACCAGGGCCCTCCCCATTCACTGTCTCTAGGGAGGAGGCCTACCCTCCGCCCTGGCACCTCTCCTGGTGGGGGAGGAAGAAACTGAAGACTACAGCTGAGGAATGAGCAATTTGTTCTGTGGGGAGATGGACAGGGGATGGTCAGGGAAGGCTTCCTGGAGGAGGTGTCACTTGAGAATGGAGAAGAGCAGGGATGTGCATTCCAGGGGGCTGAAATGGCCTGCAAAAATGCACCAACCTGTGAAAGCCTAAGGTCTCCCAGGCAATGACCGATAGAGATAGTAAGTTCTATGACCAAAGAACCTCCCTAGGCTTTAGTTCTGCTAAGGGACCCTCGTCATCGCTGGCATTTTTCTGGAGTACTGTGTCTCTGGGTACATGGGCTGTGTTGGAAGGGGCATTGTGACCTCATGGCAGATATTCTGAGGCTTGTAGCTGAAGTGCTGGGCATCTTTTATACACTATAGAGCTTCTGATGTACCCAATTTCCTGGTGCCTGGGGTAAGTCATGTTTGTGTGTCCACCTGTGTCCCACTCTGCTCACAGAGCCTCGGTCCCCTTACAGAACCTTACTGGGATGTCTTCTGTGATTCAAGCTTGGGAGGTCCCCAACAGCTTCAGTTACCTAGGAAACAGTGTCCAGGGAGTCCACTCAAGAGAGAGGGAGCAGAGGGCAAGTGTGGGAGCCCTTCACTGCTCTGGTCTGAGTGGTCTGGCTAGAGGCCTGGTGGGAACAAGGTCTTTTCCAGGGGCATCCAGCTTGGAGTGGGCCATGGCTCCCCTTGCCGAGAACTATTCACCCAAGCCGCCCACCCCAGACCAGCAGTAGGACCCTCTGTTTACCCACCACCTCCAATCAAATCCCCTCTTGATAGAGCCTCTTGGGCCCTGAGCTCACCAGAGGTAGGTGGCTGGGTAAACAGGCAGGGCCTGCCCTTGGGGTCAGAGACCCTCTGTGGAATTTAGTGCTCTGTGTGTCCTGGGCCTGGAAACAGCTCCGCAAATAAGTAAGGAGTTGAGCTGGTCCTAGGCATCCAAATAGTAGGAGCCGGCAGGGGAACTGGAGGCCTAGAACCCGAGTTGGAACACTGGAGACTGAAGCTTTTGCACCTAGGCCTCAGTTTACCCACCTGTAAAATGGGCACATGAGACCTGATGACAGTGCCAAATTTTCTGAACTAGTCACATCCACAGAAGAAATTGGGGTGAAAACGGGAGTAGCCCACCCTAGGGCTGGCAAAATGGCAAACCTTTTTACCATGATTGCTGTTGTCTTGCCTTCCCACTAGCAGGCAGTTCTCTGAGAGTGGCTCCATCATGAATGGCATTTGCCCTCACACAGGTGCATTGGCTCCTGCAATCACCCCTGCACCCTAGGGGCTTTGCCGTTATTGGCCACAGTTGATGGATGAGGAAACAGAGGCACAGCAAGCTGCCCAGAGCCCCACAGTAGGGCGCAGCTCAGGGCTTTCTGGAAAGCCCCCTCCTCTTCTCATGCCTCAGTCTGCTTATCTCTAAACTCTGGGCCTGGGGGTTCAGGGCTGATCTGTCATCTGTTGATGGCTGATTGAAGGGTCTTGGGTACCCAGGGACCTCCGGCTAGGACCTTTGGAGTTTAGAGGCTGCTGGAGTTTAGGGGACCCAGACTCTGATTTCTGTAACTGCAGCCGAACTGGGGGATACCATCAAGCTGCTGCTTCTCCCAGAGGGAGGCTGCTGGGCCACGCCAGTCGAGTGGCTGGTCTGCACTGCCCCCCCCCCCCCCCCGGGGCCTCTCTGCAGCCCATTCCCAGCAGTGTCTGTGGCACAAACTTGGCTCTCTAGGCCAGGCCCTGGGGCCCTGTAAGTTCTTCCTCCCCAGTTTGGCAGGCACCACTGCCCATGGGGTGTTGACACCTGGTCTGGGGAGCCTCAGGCCCTGGTTTGGCTGCCTGGCTAGGAGTAGCTGCCTGAGGTGTTCCCAGGCGAGGTAGGGGAGGTGACAGGAGGGCCCACATCCATGCTAAGATCCCCGGGGAGCCCCGGGGCCCCCAGTATCCCCAGGTTCCACCCACGGTGGAAGAAGAGGCAGGAGTATTGAGGGGATGCTCTACATCTCAGAACTGGCTGACCTGCTCTTGAACCCTGGTCCTGGCTCTGTGAGGGGTCTGGAAGGTGCCCAGCAGGCCTGGCACATAGAACATGCCCAGCAGGACCTTGGCTAGGAGACCAGGATGTCACTGGTCTCGGGGTCCTGATGCTGATAGCTTACACTTTGTTCGAGTACTAAGTGGTCTGTGCCTGTTAGCTCATTCCATCCCTCAACAGCCCTAAGAAGTAGGTACTATTACTGATGTCATTCTGTGTTTGAGGAAATAGGCACAGGCCGGTGTATTTATGGTGTGTGTTTTCTTCTTTGGAGAGGTGGTCTTTGCAGAGGGACCGTGTGTGTGCGTGTGTGTGTGTGTGCGCGCGCGTGCGCATGAGTGAGTGAGTGATGGTTGGGATCCTGCAGGTGCCAGCTGTTAGGGCTGCTGGTCAGCTGGTTCAAACCACAGCCCAGGGAAGGCCAGGTGTTGCCTTGGGCAGGCAGTGGTCACTAGCAGAGTTGGGGCCTCACCTGGGCCTCCTGGGTCCTTTCCTATTGTTCGCATTTGGGGAACTGGCATTTTAGGGACAGGTGCTTCTCGTTTTGGGAAGGCTCTACCTGCTGCCTCTACTTTAGGGAAAAAGTGACCCCCTAATGTGCTGGGGTGACAGCCGGGGGCTCCCAAGTCCCAGGCCATATGCCCTGTACTTTGTGCCTCTTTGGAGATGCTGCCCGAGGTGTGTTGTGCTGGATTTTGCCCCCTGGGTGAGATGGGGGAGTCTCTGATGCTCATTCCCCAAGGATCACATGCCGCCTTCAGCCGCCTTCTCCAGAAGCCCCAGGGCATCCACCTGCCAACCCCAACCTTGATTTCTCCAATTAGCAGGCCCATAGAGGGAGTATTGTCTTGTTCCTGGTTCAGATTCTGTCACTTGCTTACTGGGTAACTTTGGCCAGGTCCTATTTCCTCTCTGAGCCTCGATTTTCTTACCTGTAAAGTGGGCTGCTGTGAAGAACAGTGGCAGGAGGGACCAGGGGAGCCTCTGGTGGATTGTCAAGTGTGGGCACATGGTTCTGAGGTTGTCCCCGGACTCACTGGGGCTGGCAGAAATGAACCCCAACCAGGCCCGGCCCCCAGCTGTTCCTAGTCTGGCAGGGGCTTCGTGGACGGTGTATGCACACAGCCATGCCTGCTCGTGAGTGTTATCATTGGGCAGGAATAGTCTGTTTTCACTGGTTGATTTTGTTTTACATGTTAAGCGAGCATCTCCCAGTTCATTGGCACCACTCTTCCCAGCCTCCCCTGATTGTAAGAGTCACTTGGAGGGTTGGTTTAATAACCTTGAAGATGCAGAGTCAGGAGGTGAGGGGTGGGTCTAGGCATCTGGATTTGCAGCCAGAGTCCCAGGCAATGGCAGTGTTCAGGCAGCTCGGCCTAGATGGGGACTACTTTACAGATGAAGAAACGGAGCTTTCCCAAGGAGAACTTTGATCTTTGTTGGGGTTGAAGTCTGACCAAGAACCCAGCACCCGGTGAATGGTGAGGTGACCCAGGGCAGAGGCGGCAAGGGGGGAAAAAATGAGGTGGGCAGGAAGGGCTTCCTGGAGCAGTGACACTTGGACCAGGTCTTAAGGGTGGGTGGGAGCCTCTAAACATAAGGGAACGCACAAAGCACAGCCTTGAATGGGATAATGAGAAAAAACAAGGAGGTCCTGAGACTCAGGCAGGACTGGAGGAGAGGTAAGGTGGCAGAGATTGAGGTCAGTGATGATGTCAAGTATCATGAGCTTGGGATTCCAGGTAAGAAAATAGATGATTCTCCAAGTACCCGGAAGCCACCGATAGTTCTTGAGTTGAAAGCAACATGGTCGGCAGTGGTGGCCTGGAAACCAGCTTGGCTGAGCTGGGGGGGGGGGCATGCCTCTGGGGAGTTTCCAGTGGTTGAGGTGGCCTCATTTTGCGTCGCCACATGGGTGACTGGCCGTAGGGAGGCACCATGCTCCTGGCGCGCATGGTCAGGCCACAGGTGGAATTACAGTGGGAGGTAGAGGCCGTCTGGGGGTTGCCCTGGGAGATGGTCTGCACCATGTAGAAATATCCTCCTTCCCTTGAGCCCACCCCACCCCCGGTATGGATTTTAATGCTGAGTTTCCATCTAGCTGAGCAGTAGCTCCTGGGAGTCGCCCCTGCTGCCACACCACTGTGCCCAGCCCGGCGGGTCCGGCCAGGTTGGGAATAAGAGCTTTGCTGTCAGCCTCTGGCACCCACTGTGTTCACTGGGTTGGGGGTGCTGGGACTTCCCTGCCCTCCATCACCTCCTTCCGATCTCAGGCCCCAGTTTGCTCATCTGGAAAGAGGGCTTGGCATTTGCGTGTGCCGGTACCCCAAGGCCCCCACTCTGCGCCTGGCAATTTTTGTACGGGACCCACTAGGAGCCTCCGTAGTACTTGAAAAACCTGTAGGAGACCGAGGAGAACTGACTTCAAAGTCAGTCTGGGACATGCTCAGGGAATACATTGTTTCATGAAAAGTGATTTCCTGAAGATTTAGGGCTCATCTGTCAGAAGAGATTTAGTACAGTTTTGACCATTTTGGGGAAACCATGTTTGGATGCCGGAGACACATCTCTTCTCCGTCTAGTAGGGGGCCCGTCAGACTCATCCTTACTCTGTGGGCAGCTCTGCCCGGTCCTTATGCGTCTGCTGCTGGCACAGCCCTCTCCGCCGGACTGAGGAACCCTCAACTCTGCGGTAGTACATATTACTCTTGTGTTGAGTGTGCCCGGGGCTGTGAGCCCTAAGGGTTCTGTTTGACAAATCTTGATAGTGCTGGGCCTTTTACTGGGTGTCAGGAAGCTGGCCCTGGCTGACAGGTAAGCAAACAATTACAGTATGGGCTGGTGAGCCTGGGGACGGAGGTGATGCGAACCACAGAGCCCAAGGAGGGCACTGGGGGAGTCCTCAGGGCCATTGTCCTGGGGATTGCTTGAGGATTGCCTGTGCGTTACTTGGGGAACAGTGTGCCAGGCTAGGGGAACAGAATGAGCCAAGGCACGGAGGCATGAGAAAACCTGGCGTGCGTGTGTTTCCATAGCCCGTGGGGATCTCAGGTGGGCTTCGGATGGTGGAGGACACGGGAGACAAGACTTCAGATGAATGGAGGAATTCTAGGCAACAACAGGCCCCTTTTGCTGTGAAACAGGCTGCGGGCTGCAGACATGGCCAGTTGATAAGCACCACTGTCTTTCTAAATCCCAAGCTGCTTGGTTCCACAGGCACCAGACTCCCCTTGAGCTATATTTCTAAGTGAATGTGAAGTATGGGTGCAGCCAAGAAGGAAGAAGGTCCTTCCTCATTGAGTAGAGACGTGTTTAAAAGAGGAACCCTAACAGGGACCTTGTATATATATGCTTAATGAGCAAGGAGCTGTCACACACTCTTGGTGGGAGATTATGCCCATCTTACAGAGGGTAACACTGAGGCTGAGAGAGATGACTACCCCAAGGCGTTGAGCAAAGAGTGCTTTGGCTGTTTCTATGGAGATGTGACTTCCGGCAGAGCGCTGGTGACGAGAGTTGGAGGTGACTGGCCCTGAGTGGGTGCTGGGCCACAGGCGTGCCCTTTGCTGGCCCTGTCACTGAGGGCCTCTCTCTCTCTCCAGAGAGTTTCTATAGAGCTAGGGAGGGGCCACCCTGTTTACTTTCCACTGCCAGTGCGAGGAGGGCTGCTTTAGGGTTCTTACAGATTAAAAGGGGAAGTCTGAGGAAATGGAAACTAAGCTTTTTCTATTTTTCTCACGTCTCTTTTTTTGTGACCTCCAGAAATAATCCTGGGTGCTACAGAGTCTGCCTCAGGACCATGGCAGCCCCTACCCTACCCCCACTTCCGGCCAAGCCAGGCTGAGGGCTGTGGTGGTGGGGAAGCCGGCGTGAGGACAGGGACAGGCTGTGGCTGGTGAGTCAGTGCCAGGAGACCGTTGCCTGCTGACTCACTGCCCTGTGCGCCAACACAGGCCCCCGAGTCCTCCGTTAGACACCATGGCGGCCCTCCCCTCTCTCCCTACTTCCTCTCTTTAGCTAAGCTCTCGTTCTGGTGGCATATGCTGGGAGTCCACCTGTCAATCCATGAGGCTGGTCTGTTCTGAAGTCTTGGTCCTCTGGGAGGCCAGGCCCAGCCAGGCCGTGGGGCCCAGCCCGGAAGGTGTCGGGGGCCTGCTCCTTGAAGCTCCTCTCATTTGCTCTTGACCAGGTATATAGTTCCTGCCCTCCTTGTAGAATAATTTTTGTGTTGCTTTGACAAAATAAGCCCCTCCCCTCTGTCTCTGGACAAGCACCTGAGGGTGGGAAGGTGACCTCGGATCGCCCTGCAGTGCCCTGTAGATGCTTGGTTACCACAGGACAGTTGGGGCCTTTCTTGTCCATTCTCCAAGGTGAGTAAGCCCCTGAGGTCCTATAGCATCAGAGGCTCCCCCTGTTCTTCCCAAACCCATGGGCTTTGCCCATGGAGAGATGAGGGTCCTGACTCCCTGCACAAGGGTATTTTCTTTGTGGCCCTGGTGTTGTGGCTCTTAGCCAAGGAGAAGGAGGTCCTGCTGCCATCCTTGGCTTTTCTCTATTTAGCCGGTCCTGCAGGTACTCAGCACATGACAAGGGGTCTGGGTGGCTCCGGGGTGTCAGGAGTAAGGACTCAGTTTCCCCAAATCCCCACTAGCAATAGGCTACAGGGAAAAGCCCAGCATGGGCCCTCGAATCCCCTTCTGGGGTGGAAGGGAGAAGTTGGCCAGATAGGAAAAATCAGGGGCTGTAGCCACATGGCGGAGTCCCCACTGAGCCCAAAACTCTCCAGGGTCTCCCACCAGCCTCTGGCTGCCTCCAGACCTGGCCTCCTCTCTCGGTCACCCCATGCCCTGTTTCCCTTTGCTCTCTGCCCCTCACTGGCCTTGTCCCTTTACTGTGGCCAGTGTGGCCCTCTTGGGGCACGCTGTTCCTGCTCTGAGAACACCATTTCCCCCAAGTGTTTGCCGAGCAGACCTCAGTTTCAGTGTGGTTGAGAGCGCGGACCCTGAAGCCCATCACCTGGGCTCAGATCCCAGCTCTGTGACTTTGGGCAAGTGACTTCCCTTCTCTGGGCCGAGAAGAAACAATAACCTGGCTGTTGGGGGCCACACCTGCCCCCTCTGTGAAACCTTACCTCCTCTGAGGGGCTGCACTGGCTCCTGGGTTCCTGTCACCTACATCTCATCCTGCTCGGTTGTCTTCTACATGGCTGGTCCTGTCTTGGAAATATTTACCTTCTCTTCTAGAACATCAGCTGCTGGGGGCTCACCTCCATGCGCCCGGTTCTAGTTAGCTTCTCCGTAGTGTTTATTCAGTAGTCCCTGCTTGCCGGAGCCACTGCCCTTGCTCTGTTTTCCAGCTTGGACATCCGAGGCCCACGTGACCAGTGCAACCAGAACTCGGCGTAGCCTTTAGACCCCTAGTCCATTGCCCTTTCCCCTGACTCAGTGGCCTGCTTGGCCAGTGCCCGGAGCACCTCTTGTGTTGCGTGTGGTGGGTGCCCCCCCTCGCCTTCACCCCTCCGGGGACCAGTCCTGTCCCCTCTGTCCTGCCCCCCGCCCCGACCCAGCCTGGTGCCTTCTTCCTCCCCACCCCCACGACATTTGCGTGTCCTCTTTATTGTTTCATCTCTATTAGCTGACTGGTTTTCTGGGCTTTGGGTCAGTGCCTGCCACCTCCAAGGAGATAAGAAAAATATTTGGACCCAGTCCCGAAGACCTTTTACCTGTAAATGTTTTTATGAGAGGAGGATAAAGTGGCAGTACAATAGGCCCACACCCTGCCCGCCACCAGTGTTGTCCCAGAGGCCAGTTCTATGCAAAACCTGTTCACTTTCCCCCCACCTTTTCCTCTGTAAACCACAGGCCAAGGAGTAGGAGTTGTTCTGGCAGGTGCCTGTCCAGGGGTTACCTTCCTCCCGGGGACATGGAGGTAGGATCTGGGTGCAAGAACTGACCCACTGCATCGTGGCCATGTGACCTGGGCCAGACCTTCACTCTCTGTACACTTCAGCATCTTGAGCTGTGAAAAGGGAGCCTCTGTGAGGCTTGGGGAGAAGTAGACACTTTACATGGGTTCCAGGCCAGTCAGGTGCCAGGCAAGGTGTTCTCAGCAGAAATGAGGGGCTCTGAGGGTGGATCTGAGTTTTTGCGGGTAGATCCGGGGAGGAAACAATCACTGAACCCCAGGTAGATCACAAGCCCTGTCTGCAGAGATGACATGCTAAAAACAATTCCCAAAACAATTCCCCAAACACAATTCACTTTCACTAGGATCAGAATGTGGTTGCTCATTGTTCGGCTTTGTTCCGGGCAAAACAATGCCAGACTTCCTGGATGACCTCACTGGGGCGAGCCGTTGGGCCTGTGAGACGGGGCTCGTCAGCATCTCCAGGCAAGCCTGTCTTGCCCTTCGCTGTGGCCCCCTTGGGTGAGCTAGGGTAATGGCGTGACCAGAGAAGGCAAACCGTTAGTGGTTGGGCATGCAGTGTTCTAGAAATTAGAAAACATAGGTAAGGCAGTGGGAGCCCAGGAGAGCCACCCATGGCTGGAACCTGCTCCCCGAGGCCTCCCCACTGTACCCTGTCTTTCTCCTGCCAGGCCCTTGAAGGCCGTTGAGATTTTCAGGCATGTGTGATCCTGAGATACAAGCAGATGATACAAGACAGAAGAATATAGACCACATGATTCAAGCCAATGACCAAATCTTTTAAAGGTGTACCTTTTTATGAAAAAGACATAATTCATTTCTACTTTCTTTGATTCATTTCTACTTTCTCTTCAGAAACAGCTACCCTTAAGGCACAGGCTAAAATAGCGCTCTCACCACACCTCATGTTTTTGTTTGTTTGGTTGGGTTTTTGGAGGCTTATTTATTTATTTTTGTTCTCAATTTCTAAATGTTTCCTAGGGCCAAGATGGTTCCTAAGGGCTTAGCCCTTCTGCTCACTGTCTGTCTCTTGCTTGCAGTCTGTGGACACAGTGCTGGAAGGAGCCCCTTACCTACCAGAGAAGTCTGGGAGGCCCTCCTTGGCTGCTGGAGGAGGCCTTTGGTCCAAAGGGCCCTGCGTCCTGGCTATTAATGCTGCTTCCTCAGCCTGCGCAGCCCATCCCTGGGTCCCTGGGCCCTGTCCTCTCTGTGTCCCGTGGCTCCTCACTTCCCTGTCCACCGTCACCTACTGCTCTGATGTGTTCAGTCCGGTGGCTTGAAGCTCACTTAAAGGCACAGGCCTGATGTCACTCTTGTCAGCCTGCTAAAGCAGCTTGCTGAAGCACATGGGTGCTTGCAGTCACGGGATTGAGGCTGAAACAGACGTAGGAGCCATTAGAAGCTCTGCAGGCCTTCTACTTGCTGTGTGATTCTGGACAAGTGACTTCACCTCTCTGGCCTCGTCAGCAGAACAGGGGTGGTGGGGGTGCCTGGGGGGCTCAGTCATTAAGCATCTGCCTTCAGGTCGTGATCCCGGAGGCCTGCTTCTCCCTCTCTCACTCCCCCTGCTTCTCCCTCTCTCACTAAAGCAGGGATGATAATGGCTCCCAGAGAGAAGGTTAACTAAGAAAATGCTTTTGAGGCACTTAGCACAGTGCTAAATAAACATGCCTGTAGTCATGGCTTAACAGGTGCAGCTTGCCTTTTTCTTCTTTTCAAAACACTGAGAATAATGATGCCTGCCCCACAGGATTACAAAGTTGCAACGTGCTCAGCTGTTTCCTTCAATAGTTGCTAATGTTTACTAATCACTTTGCATGGACCAGGCTGGACATTTTATAGGTGTCACCCTGTTTAATCCCTGTGAGGTGAGTCGTTTTAACCGAGGCCCAGAGAAGTGGTTACTCACTTCGGGTCACACAGTGAGCCCAGACTCTGGCTCAGGAATGGACAGAGAAACGAGGAAGGGAGAGGGTAAAGGCTAGCCGTGGAATACTTGATGCCATGGGGAGCCCAATAGGACAGGGCCGTCCAGGCCTCTGGTTTCCCCCGCTTGGGGAATCTCCCTTGGGGATTCTAGGAGCCACTTATCTAACCCCCAGAAATGTGCTGAGAAACGCTGTCTAGTGAGGCCCAGAGATGATCTTAGAGGCTGACTGTGTGTTGGGGACTAAATGGGGTGGGAGATATTCTGCAGAGTATAGCATGGTACTTGCCTTCTGAAAACGTTGTAGAGAAGCTCATGAATGGATAAGTCAGTGACAGAGATTGAAGTCATTAGTCTTTTCCAGAAAGAGCCTCATGGGAGGCTGATTGTTAGTACTTGAGAAGGTTCAAGTTCTGTAGGGAAGGGGGAGAAGTTCCCAGCTTCAGGGCAGCTCATCCAAGAAAAAGAGACAAGGGCTTGGTTTCCCCACAGCCTAGGACTCAGGTGGCCAGTGCTGGGGGACCCAGCTGGTTGGTGTGTGGGCAGCTGGGGCCAGAGCAGTTGGGAGAGCATGGGATGTGGGCAGAATACCCAGTCCCTAGCCCTACCCTGCTCTACCTCTGCATTCCTTTTCCCTCTGGCCTTGGTATCCCCATCTGCAAATAGCACAGAGGGCTTCTCCTTTCTGAACTTTGCTCCCGTGCCCTAGGCATTGGGCACATCAAGACAGGGGTTGCCCTGGCTGCCTAGCCTTAGGCAGGCTGCCTGCTTTCCTGCCTGAGCTTCAGCTTCCCTCATCGGTGAAACAGTACAAAAAAATTCCTTCCACAAGAAGGCTGTTTGAGGAGTAAGTAGAACGCTATTTATTGACAGCTCAGCACAAAGTAAATACCAAAAAATTTGGTAGGTGTAGATCAGGGAGAAGCAAAGCAACATCTGTTAAATCCATGGTGTTGCTGACTTGCGTTGCTGGCTCCAGGTGGATCTGTCCACGGACGTGCCAGAGCTGGCCAGGTGACGTGCAGGTCAGTCTTCAGGCATAGCCAGTCTGGCTGTGACCCCTGGAGCAGAGAGACAAGGAGAATTTGAGCTGGGCAAGGAGGGATCCTCCCTCCTGGAGCCTCTGTGTCAGAGCTGCTTCTAATGCCGATTCTAATCGCTTCTGGCTGTAATAACCAAAGAGGAAGCTCTTAAAATGGGGAATTATGTATCACGGTCGCTACAAAATAGCCCTGGGCCTGGTGCCAAGGAAAACAGCTCTTGGCAGTGGTGCACAAGGTAGCGGGCTCCGGGAACGCCTTGCGGGGGTGGGGAGACTTGTTCCTAAGTGCTCACTGCGCTGTGGGCTGGGCTGCTGTGGAGTGACAGGTGGGAATCGGTGGGCTTCCTCGTGAGTCCATGGAAATGGGTGGAGTGCTCCAGGGAAGGTGGCGTCTGAGATGGGGCTGGGCTGGTGGAGGGGTAGGTGACAAGCTGAAGGTTCGGGCCTATGACCGTTGCTGTCAGCTACCAGCTGTATGACCTCAGGAGTGTCGCTTGGCCTCCCTGGGCCTTGCTGATCTCAGCCTGAGTAGAACTAAGGGCGTTCTACACCCCAAGGTCAAGGTGGGCTCCAGTCATTACGGCAGTAACGACAGTGATGCAGCGGCTGCTGTTCGAGGAGTGCTTGCTGCTTGCCAAATGCTGTTCTACGTAATTTCCGTGCATTCCAGGCCGCCATTCAGTCCTTGCTCATCCCCAAGAGGTGGGCATGATCAGCCCCATTTTACAGATGAGGCCACTAAGGACCAGAGGTTGAGTAATTTGCCTAAGGACACCCAGCCAGGAAGTGGCTGTCAGCTTCTAGGCTGGGGCTCACACTGTTCATTCTTACAGGGGGTCAGGCTGCCACGGGAGGGCCTGGAGTGGCTGTGTAGGGAACCTGAGGCGTGGGATGAATGAAAGCAGTCTGTGGCACCAGTGTCCCAGGAAGAACAGGGAAATAGAGGCTAGGCTGTGGTGAGGAGTTTGTGTTTCCTTCCAGAGTGATGGAAGGTTGGGGTGGGGGTGCGTTCTGATCTGATTATGCTCAAGACGTTGCCCTCAGCTGTTGTGCTGAGGATCATTGGTACAGTGTAGCCACAGGGAGACCTGGGAGGAGGCTGTGCTGGATGCCTAGGCAAGAGCTGTCAGGGCCAACAACGTGATGGTTGCCATGGCGACGGAGGATGTGGGTGGGTGCCAGGAATGCACAGGAGGCAGAAGCCAAGGGGCTTTCTGCAGTGGGCTTTTATAGGCATGAGGCTGGTCACATACCCCAGAGAGGCTTGGAATAAGTCTCTTAAGATGGTGGTGAGATGCCTGCACCTGGATCTGGCCTCATCGAGGCATCTGAGTCTTGACGGAGGCTGTGGTCGGTGACCTGGCAGGAGGGAGCCAGACGTAGGGCTGCTGGCTGTGTGTTCTCTAAGGGCTCGTGGGCTTGTATTTGTGGCAGCCGAGGATGAGACAGGTGACATGACAGAAGAACCCATCCCTGGTTGCACTTGGGGTGAGGAGCAGGGTCACCCCCATAATGCCAAATGTATGACAGACCATAGTTCTGCCCCATTCAAGTCCCATCCAACATCCCATCCTGGCTCAGCCATGGGCGTTGGGAAGATGGGGTCCTGAGTGGAGAGGGGGCTGGAGGTGTCCTCTTGCGGGAAACCAGAGCCCAGAGCACAGGGTCTCAGGGAGTCATCTCGTGGGAAACCAGAGCCCAGAGCACAGGGTCTCAGGGAGTCATCTCGTGGGAAACCAGAGCCCAGAGCAGAGAGGGAACTCGCTACCCCATCCTTGGACTTCTGCAGGGTTCTCAGAGCACCAGCCCAGCTGGTGGGTTTCGGGGCCCAGAGGGAAGAGCCAGGACTCTGAGGGAGCCACAGGGAAGCTGACCCAGCTCCTGGTGTGCTGGGGGGGGGGGGTGGGGGGGAGGAGATCTTTCACCATTCCCAGCTGCCTGTGTGAGCAGAAGCCAGCCACCTCCCCCCTCCTCCTGTCTGACCTTGTGAAGTGCCTTGCAACCCCAAGATCCAAGGAGAGCCTGAAAGGGCGGAACCAACCCTCTTGGTGAGGAGGTTCAGGGGTCATTCCCTGAAAAACATCTTCACTAGGAGGGACTTGAGTCCCACATCCTCCAATTATGCTCCCGTCCAGTCGGCCCACAATGGGCTGCTCAGATAACCATCGGGGGCTGCACAAATTAATGGTGGAACAATGCTGGCGGCTGGGGCTATTTTTATAGTAGCCATACGCCTGGCCGAACCCCTGCAACGCCTCGAGGGAGCAGGGCAAAGAAAGGCTGTGCGGATGCCGCCGCCGGTCTGCGCTCCAGGAGACAGAGGAAGGGCTCAGCGAGCGCCCGGTGGCTCCAGGAAGCCTTTTCTTGGTCTGCTCGTGGTCAGATAGCGAAACAATCGGGGTCCCCCACCCCAAGCCAGGGAGAGGAAGGAGGTGTGGGGGAAATGGGGATTCTGTTGTGCTTTTGTGCTTCTGCTTCTCTGAGCAGGCCCCCATGGGCCCACTGCTGGGGCCAGGCCAGTTCCTCCCTCTGCACACCCAATGCCTGCAGGCCGCCCCCGCCTCGTCCTGCCCCGACTGCCACCTCCACCTCCAGCAGGCAAGGAGTGGAGGCTGAACAGTCGCTGGCGTCACAGAGTTGGAAAGTGGTGGAGCTGGGGTTTGCACTTAGCCACAGCTGCTTGCAGACCCCAGGCTGGGCACCATCCGTGCATCGGTTCTCCTGCGCTGCAGGTTCTGGGCACAGCAGTGGGTAGGACAGGTCCTTGTCCCCACGGAGCTTCTGTCCTTGTCGGGGCAGGGATGTTGGCAAGGACTTGAACAAGACATGATCGGGTGGTGCTAAGCACTTTGACAGGGCAGACTCCTGTGAGCCGGGTGGCAAGCTGCCCTGGGTGTGCCTGGGCAGTGGGGCCGCCTCTGGTCCAGCTGGTGGTTCCTGTAAGGAGTGTGAACCCACTGTGGCTGGACGCCCTTCACGTGTTTCAAGACAACTTAGAAATCTCCACTTTTCTCTGTTGCTTCAGTGTTGGCCATCAGTTGGGTCATAAGGAGAAGTAGTACCCTAGGCTGTTTGACTATGAGTTGGTCACCTTTGCTTTCAAGCTTTTTATTCTGCAGATAAAGAAATTGAGGCTCAAAGAGGGATGGGAAGGCCCACTAGCTCTGGCTCCCCCAGTTCATCTGTCTTCTATGGCCTTCCACCATGTGAGGGTATAGCCTCCAAGGCACTCTCTCCCCCAGGGCTGGGACTCATCGTGCTCTTCCCTTGAAGACCGAGATGTTAGGACTCAGGGGCCTGAGAAGTAGATAAAGATGATGTTCTTCCCTGGCTGGTGGCAGCTTTCGTCTAGAATGGGGACCAGTCAGGGGTGGGCTAAAGGTGATCCTGAACAGCTCCTGGGGGCTTCCATTGCTGAACCCAACAGGGAGTCAGAGGGCAAGGGATCCTGGATGGTACAGGGGTTAGAGAAAGCCAGAGAGTAGATAGTGAGGGATGGACAAGTGGAGATTCACCGGCATTCTTCCATAGATGCAGCAGTGTGACTGGTTAATGAAATGCAAGTCTATTCCAGAAATAACCCATTTCCATACTCTGCTGAAAACCTCTTCAAATACTGTTCCTATTTCACCCTGAAACCCCATTCCTTATTCAGTTGTATTTATCCATTATTTAGAAGCTCGAAACAAACGCATCCTGTGGCCAGACACGGTGCTGAGTCTTGAGTGAAATGGAAGCCATCATTTTCTAGGCAAATGTGAGATGTGTCTGCTCATTGCTAGAAAATGAAGGCAGGCTGTTTGGGGGAACGTTACCATAGAATTGCCCAGACTGTGTGGCTTCATGCTTCTCTGCCTTCAGGTGTGGAATGAGGTACCGCATTTGGAAATGACAGGCATGGGGTCCTTGGGCTTCTATTAAGCCAGGTGCCTGGGGGAATGAAACCTGTCAGTACCAGACTCTGGAGGTCCCTGATCACCTAGAGGGGTCTGAATCGCTCAGGTGGTTGTCAAAGCAGTGGACAGTCAGGACCCTCGCCACAGGTCCGGGCTGATCAGAGCCCGCCAGCCTACAGATGAGGGAAGAGATGTGCCAGAGGCAGACGGACCTCCCTTCCTGAGCGCATGTTGGCTTCTGTCCCCCACAGAAAGCGAGGAGGACATGGCCACCAAGGAGAAGCTGCAGTGTTTAAAGGACTTCCACAAAGATATCCTGAAGCCATCCCCGGGGAAGAGCCCAGGCACGCGGCCTGAAGATGAGGCTGAGGGGAAGCCTCCTCAAAGGGAGAAGTGGTCCAGCAAGATCGACTTTGTGCTGTCCGTGGCTGGCGGCTTCGTTGGCTTGGGCAACGTCTGGCGTTTCCCGTACCTCTGCTACAAAAATGGTGGAGGTGAGGCGGGTCTGGGCAGAGAGTGGTCATCGGGCGGGTTGGGGGACAGACTGCAGGGGCCTCTCTGTGCCCTGCTTTTCCAGGCCCCTACCTGGACCTCTGCATGCCTGCCCCGGCCCACCCCGCTTTAGAGGCAAGACATGAGCAGGACTGAGCCTGAGGTGATGTCCTCTCAAGGTCCTACTGTGCAGCTTCCGACAGGTCCCTGACTCGCTCTGACCCTCCAGCTGAGCCCCTAGGAAGAGAGGCAGTGAGGTCAGGCCCATACCTCCCACGAATTCCCCCAGATCATGTGCCTTTGCGTTGGTGTTTTCTAACTTAATCTGAAGGCACTTCAGAAGTGCCTTCCCCCAGCCCACAAATGGAGAACCAGTATCATTTGCCATGATAGAAGGGCATGCAGGAAATTAGAGAGTGAAGATGTTTTTAGTTCTCCCTTTTTAATTTAAAATTTTGCTCCCTTTGTACCGAGTTGAAGGTGTGCAGTGCAGCGGGTTGATAGCACGTGTGTATTGCTGACGATCACCATAGTTGTTTAGTTACCATCCATCTCTTCACATGCTTCTAATGTTTTTTCTTGTGATGAGAGCTTGAGGTTTACCCTCATAGCCGTTTCCAGATACGCAGCACAGCGCGCTGAGCTATAGTTGCCGCATAAGGTCCCATCCTCAGAACTTACACCTTGAAGTCTGTCTCTTTCTGAGCGCCTTTGAAGATCATTTTTTAAAAATGTCAGGCCTCTGTCTGGGTGTTTGATGAGTTGGTTTGGTTTGGGCTTTTGTTTTGTTTTTTATTCCTGCTGAGGGCTCTGAGCCGGAATCCTCTCCTGTTGGAGGTGTCCAAGTCCGCAGCCATGACGGAGACCTCCTCTGTGGTGCAGGAGAGGGCTCGAAGAGCCCTGGGCAGGAAGGAATGGCTCAGTGCTCGTGACGGCCGCAGAGACTCGGATGGCAGCAGATGGTATGCCGCAGCTGCCCCCGGGAGACCCACATTTTGGGAAATTCTGCCTGAGAGCCTGGTTTCTTAGCCTTTTGTAGGTGTCAGGCGTCTTTGGGACTTGGATCAGAGTACCCTAGATGCTCCCCAGAACAGAGCACATAGCCATGGACTCAAGTTGCCCATAGTTGCAAAGGGTTTATGGACCTGCTCAAGCCACTAGTGGGCACCAGGTAGGACCACGTGTCCGGGCTCTTGGTCCTCACTCCTCCCCTGGCTCCCACCCCCAGCTGGAGAATCATACCTCCTGCTTCTCGGCACCGCACCCTTCCCTGCTAGCTCTTCTTCACTGCCTGCCCTGGACAGGCCTGGGGAAGGATAGGTGAAGGCTTTAGTGAGAAGGCCACATGTGAGACAGACAGATGTAGGAAAGGCAGGCAGGTAGTCCGCACAGCGTAAGCAAAGGCTCAGAGGCTTGAAAATCATCTGGTGCATCAAGGAGGTGAGAAGGCCCACTGGAAAGTGATGTCAGCTGGACAGGTGGGCAAGGCCTGGAGAATTGCCAGCCAGTTCCAAGAGTTTGGCTCATGTCCCTCACTCATTCTCTTGGATCCCATTGGCTCGGGGGCCGCCCCCGTGACAGCCACAGCCTGACCCTTAACCCCGCTCTGCTCTCTTGGCAGGTGCATTTCTTATACCGTATTTTATTTTCCTGTTTGGCGGCGGCCTGCCTGTGTTTTTCCTAGAGGTAATCATAGGCCAGTACACCTCTGAAGGGGGCATCACCTGCTGGGAAAAGATCTGCCCCTTGTTCTCCGGTGAGTATGGGACAGAGGTCATCTGGGGCCTGGTGTTCATCGGTTCAGCATATTTTTATTGAGCACCTGCTGTTTGCCAGGTACACTGGAGCCTCATGGACGTTCACTTGGCCCTGTGCCTGACCCAGGGTAGCAGTTAGTACCTTCCCCCCATGGTGCTGCTGCCCACAGTAGCTGCTCAGTCTGTCCAGGCTGTTGCCACCTCTCTGGGTTGGTGAAGGATTGACGAGCTCACAGGTGCTCAGCAGTGTAGTGCCGAAGATGAGCGCTCCAAATCAGGAATCTGGATGGTTTCAAGTCCCAAGTCCTACCCTTGTATGCTTATTACTTCATAGGATTGATGTGAAGACAAAATGACAGCTACATAAAAGTGCTTTGTATCCATAGTAAGCTCCCAATGAGTGGTAGCTTTATTATTATTACTATTATAACATTTAGTCCTGTGCCTGATACCTAGTATGCACCCATAAAATAATCACTGTTACGATTTGATTATAATCAGCAAGGATGGGAGGATGTGTGGGTCTGTTCATTCATTTATCTGTATAAATCTGTCCATCCATCCAGTAAACTTTTTTCCATTAGTCAGTGGTTAGACCAGCCATTCATCTTTCCAGATACCCGTGTACTCGTTCATCCATAACCTTCCAATACATCCATCAGCAAATTGGATATCCATCCATTAATCCAACATCCATCCATTCAGCTGTCTTTCCGACCAACCAGCCATCCACCTACGCATCTGTGCACTTAGCCGTCCATTCATTGAGCTATCTCTCGTCTGTACACCCTTCCATTTATCCAGTTTATCGGACTATCCATTCTTTCTCCCATCCATCCACCCACCCATCCATCCATCCATCCAGTCATCCATGCATCCATTCATCCTACAGATAATTATTGGTCCTTCTGGTGCCTTCTGGACCCAGGCCTAGGGATACTGGGGTTGTCTTTGTGGCCGTGGTGAGTCTGGCCTCCCTCCTGATGTTTGTCCTGCTTGCCCATGCCCACAGGCATCGGCTATGCCTCCATCGTAATCGTGTCCCTCCTGAATGTATACTACGTCATCATCCTGGCCTGGGCCACATACTACCTGTTCCAGTCCTTCCAGTCGGAGCTGCCCTGGGCACACTGCAACCACAGCTGGAACACGCCCCAGTGTATGGAAGACACTATGCGCAAGAACAAGAGCCTGTGGGTCACCCTGAACGCGAACAACTTCACCTCGCCCGTCACCGAGTTCTGGGAGTAAGGCCAGCCTTGCTGAAGGCAGGAGGGAGGATGTGGGTGGGGGCTGTCCTCACCCCCTCAGCTTTTCCCCAGGGATGTGGTTGTCACTGTCTTGGCATGGGTGGTTGGAGGCAGGGGGGAGGCAGGGGAGGGTGCAGATTTGGAGATAAATCATCCATGCCTTTGGTCCCAGACAGGCCTGGAACCGAATCCCAGTTCTGCCATTTTACTGCCCGTTTGACCTTCGGCAAGTCACTGCCCCTTTCTGAGCCTCAGTTTCTTTAACTGTCAAATGAGGGGAATGAATCGTTCCTACACCCATATGCAGGTATATGTCCTTTTGTTGTCTGCAAATGGTACAGTTTTCTTAATGTATTCTAGAAAAAATACAATTAGCCCATCAAACCTAGCCCAGAGGAAAAATGCATATACGAAGCTGATGTAATTACTCAAGTGAAAAGGTGAGTCGATAGAAAAAATGTATCGGTTAGCTCTTGCTGTGTAACAGTCGCCCTCAAACTTGGCTTTCAGCAATGACATTTATTTGGCTCCTGGGTCTGTTGATTGGCATTTAGGCTCAGCTCAGCTCAGTGGTTCTTCCCATCTTTGCAGGGCTCCCGTGTGGGTCTGTCAGCTGTAGGACATCAGGATAGCTCTTCTGGGGATTAGCTGGCTATTGGCTGGGGGGCCAGGGGCAATCGGTCCACAGGGGCTCATCACCTGGTGGGCCAGGTGGCTTATTCCCAGGGGGCTTAGCATTCCACATACCACAAATGGGGGAGGCCCTGTGCAGGAAGGAGTTCTTCCCAAGCCTCTGGCATCATTTTTGCTTATGTCTCATCAGCCAAAGAAGGCCACCAACTAACCCAAATTCAGGAGGTAGGGAGAGAGGCTCTGTCTCTTTAGGAGAGGAGTGGAAAACTGTGGGCCTTTCTGTAGTCAACCACGATGTTGTCAGCAGCTTGCCAAGTGTAGACGTAGGACAGACATGAGGAAGGCGGAATGTGCAGACCTGAAGTTGGGGTAACACTTTAGTGACGTATGGGGGAGTCCTTTGAACACAGTGCTTGGAGGCCAATCACAAAAGTGTTCATGATCACTTTCCCTTCTCTTCGGGAGCTCTGGAACTTAGGGTTTAGCACCTGCATTAGGCCCCGAAGATCCTGGAGATAAGGGGGGCAGGAAGCAGCATTAAGGGTGGAGGTAGTCCCTCATTGTCATTTTGGTCTGCTTTGCAGCATCCAAGGGTCTTCCCACCGCTAAGAACCCAGCCTGGGAACAGACCACAGGAGGTGGGTGGGCGGGGTGGGGCGGCCTGCTGGCTGGTCCCAGTCATGCCTGAGGGCTGGGACCGGGAAATCATAGGCAAGCAAGGGTCAGGTGGCCCTCAGTCCAGGGGGTGGTCTCTGTGGCCCTGTCATCGAGCCAGCTGTCGATGCTCATAAGTCCCTAGGCCTGCTTGAACAGGGACTGTCTTTCTTGGGCACATCCATCATGCCTCCTGTGCCACACCCTCTGGAGAGCTGAGTTTATAAAGAAATGCACCTCGTTCTTCTCCCTTGAATAGGTCCTGAAACCATAGCCCTGTCTATCCTAGGCTGTTCCTGGCCCAGCCTGCCCACCCCCCCCCCAGCCCAGCCTGCCCAGGACACTGGCACTCAACCAGCCCCTTGGGTCCCTGCCAGGGCCTTACTGCCTTGGGCCTGGGTGGGTTTCCTGGGCCTGAACCCACCCTCCATCACTTCTAGCTTGGGCAGGTGCTATTGCCCTCTGGGCCCGGATGGCCTTGCCTCTGCTTGGGGGAGATCCTCCCAGCCTTGTGGGGCTACCCTACCCGAATAGCACTCTGCATGGCCAGCCCTGAGAAGTTGCTCGACAGATGAGGGTCATTGTTAGTGATTTAGTGCCCTCATAGTGGATCCAGTTGCCCTCTAGGGGCGTTTGGAACTCAAGTGATCTGATCTCCAGAGAGGCTAAGGAGTGGCCCCTTCTGAATGCTCGTCCCCTCCCCCTTCGCCCTCCACCATTGCAGATGGGGCTGTGCTTCAGGCTCATCTCTGCTCTCACAGGCCTGAGGGCTCTCAGGAAGGGGCTCCCATTTTTCCCCGTGCCATCTCACCCTCATGTCCCCTACACTCAGCCCTCCTGGGGTTTCTTTGGCTCCTACCGAGAGAATTCTGAGCTCCCAAGCTGCCCTTCCTGGCTTTGCAAACGTCCTGGGCCTGCAGGAAGCTTCCCAGGGCCCACAGGATCTGGATGGACTTCTCAGCCCACAGAGTGCTGGCCACCTGCCTGGTGCTCACCTCCCACTCCAGCCTTTGGGCCCTAGCCAAGCTTTGTGAGCCCACCTGAACATCCACAAGTAACTTGCCCTCTTTCTGGAACCCTGGGGAATACTGGGATCCACAGAGTAGGAGCCTGGAATGCAGGCTTAGTTGAGGAGACCAGGCCTGCCACCTGTGTGAGCAGAGGCTGAGGCCAGTGAGTGGGGCTGGGGGTGGGGCGGGGGGGGGGCGGCTTCAATGCAGTGCAGCCCTAGGCCAGGCCCTGTGGGTGAGAAGGGCCCAGTCCTTGGCCTTCAAGAGCCTTCCCTTCTGCGCATGAGAACTCATGTGCGATAGCTGGCTCACATGAGCCTTGTGCCAGGGACTTGTCCCTCGCATTTCATCTTTGCAGAGACCCTTCAAATGGGGAAGAACATGGAAATTCTCCCAAACTCCCGCCTGCCTTATGTCTTATATCCAGTTCCCAGGTGCTCTCCCTTTCAAGTATACCCAGAGTCTGACTATACTCTCCCCACTTGCAGTGCCCCCCACCCTCCATGGGACTCTGAGCATCACTCCCCCCGCCCCCCAGCACTGGACTCTCCTCTCTCTGCCTTACCCTTAGAGCTCTGCAGTCAACCATGAATCCAAACACAGCATTTCTCAGCTCAGAACCCTCTCATGGCTTTTCCTGTGCTATGATCTCACTCAGCCAGAGAGGATGAAGTGAGAGTGTTGTGACACAGTGAGTACTTATGGGATGCTGATTCTTCTTACTAATCCCATGTCTGCATCCACTTGGCTTTGTAGCCTGGGGCAGCACGTTAACTACCTCTCTCTGGCCTAGGTTTCTCATCTGCAAATGGAAGGGCCATATGAGCTGGGCTTTGAGACATGAATAGGAGCTCACTAGGCTGAAAAGGAGAGCAAAAAGACATTCTGGGAAGAAGGAACAGGCCACGTAGAGGCATGGCATTCTGAGTACACACAGGTGTTTGGGGACCATAAGTCATGGGTCTGGCCAGAGGATAGGAGAAGGTTTGAGTGTTAGCCTGATAGGTTAGAGCTTTGTTCTCTGAAGGGGGAACCATGGAAGGTATAGGAGAAGGGCATGACATGACTGAACCCACTGTTTGGATACTATGCAGGGAACACACTAGTGGGAGAGAGACTAGGACATATATTAGGCACCAACTGTATACAGGGCCTCAGAGCATTTAGCCATCAGTGGGTCTGGGTTCCCTTTGGAGCGAAATAGCTTATATGATTTTCCCCCCAAAGAGCCACTGGTCCCCCAGTGACTAGCTCGGGGGTTTCCATTAGGAGAGGTTCACTGGGACATTAGTGAGGTTAGGTTGCAGGGCAGTGAGGATACTCTCAAAAGGCTGCTCGAGTCAAAGCCCATCCCCAGCCGTTGTTCTCTCCACTACTCTGACCTGCGGCAGACGTGTGGGTCCAAGAGGTGGACCGATGCCTGGTGGGTATCTGGGAGCTCCCGGGGAATCAAGGTAATAAGGCACTGTGAAAGCTGACTTCCTTACGGCCCTGGACAGGGAAGGGATTTGCTGATATCCGTGCCAGCTGCCCTCCCCCTCTCATTTTGCTAGCAGAGAGAGTTGGGAGCATGGGTGATGCTCTGGTCTCTTAGAGCAGGAAGACTGCCTCTGGCCCCCATGCATCCCTGCTGCATGATTTCAAGCAGTCACCTCACCTCTCTGAACTTTGAGGATAGCATGGTGCTAACACCTGACAGTCTGGCTCGAGTTAAAGAGCTAAGACAGGTGATGTGCTAAGGGTAGGGCCTTCAGTTGTGGCTCATTGGGTACGACACTGAGGACCAGAGAGGTTAAGTGACTTGCCCAAGGTTACACAAGCAGCTAGATAGAACAGCGCTCCCAGCTCTTGCCTCCCAACACTGGTGTCTGTGTCCCCACCAGCCACAAGTCCATGGTCACGGGTAACGTGCCATGTGTGTGTGTGAGACCCACTCTGAGGTCATGGTGGGGGGGTCTCCTCTTGGCGTGGTCCCCTCCCCCACACCTACCCCATCTGCAATGCTAGAGCACCCTTGTCAGCCAGAGCCAGTGAGATGACCTCTTCCAGATCCCCGTGAAAGCCACTGGGGCCCTGGAGACAGTCATTTCACACTGGCTTTATAATTTGACTTGGAGTCGCTCTGTGATGGAAAACAGAGCTTCTGCCCCCGGTTAACCTCATCCTGCTCTGGGGGTCCTCGCTGTATCCCGTGGGTCTTACTTCACCCCAGTCCTGGAAGACAGGCAGAGCCAGATCTGGCCACAGGCCCTCCATCAGGCCGGAGCCATGCCTTCCTCCCTGGTTCCTCCTGAGCCCCCTGGGAGCTCAGCACGTATCATTAGACTTTATTAGAATCAAAGAAATGAGTCATATTTGCAAACAAGCCGTGCTCAGCCAATCTTCCCTACAGCTGTCGGAAGGAGGCGGCGGGGGAGAAAGCCTTGTGTGGCCCATGCTCAGGGCGGGCGGGATCTTTTATAATTGTTGCCTCCGCCAGTCTCCAGGGAAGAGCCAGGGCCAATAAATGGCTGGCCGGCAGTCAAAAGGAAACGATTTGGCCCACTCGGAGGACGTATTTACATCTCTGAGTGCTGGCTGGACGGCAGCAGGGCGGCCGACTCAGAACAGACGTCCAGGCGATTCTTTTTTGGATCCCACCCTGGAATGAATCATTACTATTCTTGGACAAGAATGTAGCTTACCTCTGCGTCTCCTCCCTCTGTATGAGCGATGCGGGGAAGCCTGGGATTCTGGGGGCCCTCGTGAAGGGTAGGGTAGGACCAGGCACATGGGTGGTGGTCCCCAGGGCAGCATCAGAAAAAGGAATCCAGGCCCAACGTTGATTTTACTTTTTTTTTAATCTGGGTCATTTTGGGTGAATTCCTGAACCTCCTTGAGCCTCAGTTTCCCCATCAACCAAGTGGGTATATTAATTTACTCAGTTAATGTCTGTTGAACACCTCCATGCCAGGCACTGTTCTGGATCCAGCAGTGGGCAGACATAGGGCCTGCCTCCATGGAGATGTTCTTAACTGGGTAGCACAGATATAACTGTGATATAAAAGTGATGATAAATGATGCAAGACAAAGCCAGGGCAGGGGCAGGAGAGCGAACAGGTATACCTTTTATACGATGGCCAGGAGAGACTGCCCCAGAGAAGTAGTATTTGAACAGAGACTGAAATGATTCAGGGAGGTGGTCAGCAAGTCATATAACAAGTGACTTGATGAAACAACCTGTTCAAAGGTCCTGAGGCTTAGTCTTTTCAGAGATCATACCAGAAGACACTGTGGCTAAATGAGGTTTGAGATGGGACCAGCATCCATAAATGTGTTCTAGGCATGTCCCATTTGTATACATGTGGTCCCAGCATCATTATTAATAGGTATGAATGATAGAGTATCTGGTCACCTTATTCAGGAAGGCCAAAAGGGATGGGACAGGTTAAAAGGGCCTTTTATCCCGGTAGGTGGGAGCCATGGGAGGCTGTGGGACAGGGGAGTGGTGTGACCGGACTTGGGTCTGGACAGATTCTCTCTTCGTGAGAACAGACCTGGGGGGAGGGTGACTGTGGAGGCAGGAAGACAAATAGGGAGGCCGTTGGAAAGGCTCTGGGAAGCAGTGGGGGTCCAGACAGGAGTGGTGGCAGTGCCGGGACATGTGGCTGAATTGCTGAGGGGCAGTGCACCGTGGTGATGAGCCCTCTCACTCACCACTGCAGGAAGGCCCGGCAGATCCCTGTCTGCTCTGTGGCTCAGGCGTGGGAGTCCCACGCGGGACAGACTTGTGGAGCGTCCTTCACGCGGGGTCCCTTCAAAAAGGGAGTAGGATGGCCACGCACATCTGGCCGCCACAGCTGCCCAAAGCTGTGTTTGGATGTCGGTCACTTAGGCCTGGAGCCCACGCTGGGCTCTGTTTTGACAACCCCTGACTGATGAGACACATTCATTCCATTCCTAGAACGTCTGCATTGCCCATTACAAACATTTTTAAGACTTTCAAATAATTTTTATAAAGGTGCTATTAAAAACATTGAATCATTCGTCTAAAAACATCAAACATCCAAAGAGAAAAACATTCAAGTAGAAAAAAATACCAAAGGCCAAGTGCACTCCCCTCCCGTGTGTCCCCACCAGCAGGTCCTCCTCCCCACGGGCAGTGGCGTCCTGTGTGTCCTGCCAAAAATAGTCTGTGTGCATTCAAGCACAAACGTATATCCACCCCCTTCCCTTTATAACACAATAGGGTGCATGCCAGAAGCCGGGTTCACCTTGCTTTGTTCCCTTATTTTATCTCCAGGATATCATTTCTTACCTGCTCACGGGGAGCTTTCCCGCTGTCTCCTGGGTCCTGCGGTACTGGCCTCCCACCTTGTGTCTTCTCTGTTGCTGAGCCCCTGTTGATGACCATTTGGGTAGTTCCCAATCTTTTACTCCTGTAGACGGTGCTGTGATGAATAGCTTGGGGTGGACCCCATCCATGGCCACACATGCTAGAGTAATCGTGGGGGAGAGGCTCGGGAATGGTCCGTGGCTGGGTCAAGGAGAACATGCTTCTAGTGGCACCGGGGGGTGTAGCCCCTGGCAGTGGAGACCCAGTTTCCCCGTCGTGGCTTCCGGAGCTGGTCAGCTGCCCAGAGCCAGCCTGCCCTCTGTCGTGGGCACCACTGATTTACCCAGCACAGGGGAAGCAGAAGGCTGTGAAGCGACTGGGCTTGGTGAGCTCAGACTCCGAGCTCTAGGGTTTCAAGCTTCCCAGCCAGCCTGCCCAGAGGAGACAAGACAAGGCATGGGGACCTCCTGTGAGGTCCTTGTCCTTGGGCTTCTGAAGGCTGCTAGGCGAGACAAACCTTTCACGCGAAGGTGGCGTTTGGTGTGAGCAGATGGCCAGGGAGACGGACGGGGACTGCAGTCAGCTGTCCCTGGAGCAGTGGGGAAGGCTTCCCTGGCAGCACGAGGACGGCGTGGCTGGCATTGCAGCGGGCGCAGAGGTGTGGAGGTGGAAGGCACTCTCCCTGATGCTGCCCATTCACAAGGAAGGCACTGAGCTCTGGAGGCTGCGCGGGGAAGGGCTTTTTGTTCTAAAGCAGCTGCAGCCGCCAGATCCATGGGCTTGGCAGGGCCCCAGCCAGGATGTGGTTGGCTGACAGCCTGCCTCATGGGGATGCCCCCTGGCTTGAGGCTTCAGGGGACCCTGGCCCGTAGCGGGGGCCTGGGTAGATTCTTCGTAAAGTTTAGGCTCTATTCTCTGTGCTTACCAGATGGTCCACAGAGCACTGGCATTTGGAGTCTGACAGGCTTGGCTATGGGCTGGCAGCCCTGCCACCTGCTGGCCGTGTGTCTGTGGGCAGTGGCAGCTTCCGTGCCTCGGTTTGCCCCATCTGCAAAATGGGGCAAATGACTTCTAGTCCTTGGATCAGATGAGATAAATTGGAAAGGTCCTGTGGATGTTCTGGGCACACATCATCAGAGCTGCCTGAGGGGAGTCCCTTGATCAGGGTTCTCACCAGAAAAAAGGACAGGAATGCTGCCCCTTTTGGGGGTAAATGGAAGTATTTCATGACTTAGTTGAGAGTGCTGTGTGAACTTGCTGGTCTCCTCAGTTGAGTCCTTGATTCAGTCACTCAGCAAGTATCCATTGAGGCCCTACGAGGTGCTGGGAGCACGGCAGTGGCCCAAAGAAGTGCCTTACTTGGATGCCACTTGAGATGGGGATCTTGGATTTATTCAAGGTCCTCATGCTGAAGCTTCTGTGGGGGTGGGTGGGGAGAGGCAGAGCAGTGACGTGTCCTGGCCCAGCGGGTGTTCAGAGACCAGAGCCCTGACCACAGCTGCCCAGGAGCTGGGGAATGGTCTGGAATACTCCGAGGCAGCAGCCTGGGGCCAGGAGCTGTTATCTGTATTGTGCAGAAGAGGAAACCGGGGACACAAAGTCACCCTCCCCCTGCCCCCCGCCTCTTCTGCTGGAGTGTGGCCTCCAAACCAGGAGCTGACTTTGGTTAGAAGGAATCCTGGCTTTTCCCAGGGGGAGCACAAGCTCCCTGTTCCCTATGGTCAGCCTGGGGCGTCGGGGACAAGGGACGCTGATGTCCCTGCACTTGATGCGCCGCTGCATTATCAGCTCTGGGACAACAGGGACAGTTTCCTGGCACTGAGTTTTGTGGCTGCTGGCTGTCAGCACCGAGTGCTGCCCCAACCGGGTAGTGGCAGGCCCTGAGGGGCGTGTCTGCGGGTGAGTGCTCACACACATTTTCTGCAGGTCAGCGAGGTTCTCGGACTCCAGAGACCCAGCTGCTCCTGTGTGATGCTGGGCCGGGCTGATGAGCCTTCACACCGTCTCCCTGCCTCCTCCCGAGACCTTCACAACTTGTAGAGAGTTGGGGGCAGGAGGCCAGCACTACTTAGGTGCCGGGAGCTGCTCTGGGTGTCTCGAGGCCAGGATGGAAATGAGTGCTAAGGGCTACCCGATGTTGGCTGCGCCCCAGACCTTGTCGTTAGTACTTCGTGGGGGTTTTCCCTGTAAAGAGGTGGGTAGGTGCTCTGTGGCCACATAGAGAACAAACACTTTGTCCTGTTGAGACTTAGATTTTTGTGGAGATCCCGATAAGAAATGGGTGAATGATACAAAAGAGGAATGGGGCAAAGTGTTGGGTAGTTACTCCGATTTCACAAATGAGGAGACTGGTCCGGGAGGTCGACTGACTAACCCAAAGTCATTGGATTTCACATGGTAGAGCTGAGTTTGAAGCCAGTGTTTGGCCCACAGTGGGCACTGAAGAAGGGTCTGCCGAGAATCCACATGGGAATTAGTACCCATTTAACAGATGAGGAAACTGAGGCTTGGAGATGTACTTGCCAGAGGTCAGACTGGGTTGACCCAGGTTCCCCTGATTCAGGAGTCTAAATCTGTCCCCTTACCGACTTCACAACCCTGTGACCTGGGTGGGTACTGCTTCCACACCTATGGGGATTCCAGGGCTTAGAAAGGCAAGGGGGCTTGTGAAAGCATGGCACCCAAGCCAGGGTTTCAACACCAGCGTCTTGAAGCCCTGGCCTCAGCTCTCTCTGCCCTGGGGCCCAGCCCGACTGACTTGTGGCTCTGTCTGCTTGCAGGCGCAATGTACTGAGCTTGTCTTCCGGAATCGACGACCCTGGCTCCTTGAAGTGGGACCTTGCTCTCTGCCTCCTCCTTGTCTGGCTGGTCTGCTTCTTCTGCATCTGGAAGGGCGTCAAGTCCACGGGGAAAGTGAGTCGTGCATCTGCCCCTCCCCTGCCTCTGCAGAGATTCTCCCCTCTCCCAGGCCCTCCTGCTTGAAACCTAAGAAACCTGGGTATGTTGCTAAAGCAGTCCTCTGAAGGAAGAGAGGGCCGAGAAGGCCCTGCTCTGTGGTCTTTGCCCACCTCCTGGTGTAAATACTCCTGCCATGTCTGATTTCAAGTTACCGGTGGTTTAACAACGAGCTAACCAAATTCCTGAAACTCAGAGGGCAGGGCTCTCTGGAGGTTGCACCGGCTCCCATGCACCACGGGTTCCCATGTCCAGGTGTTGTCAGCAGTGCAGGTGTTGGGAAGTAACAAACGCTGGTGTTGATAAGTGAGCAGGTAGCAAGGTGAGCTGGCGACTTACTGTTAATTACCAGTGATTCACCGCCAGCAAGGACTTTTGCTTTGCAGAGAGTGCCCTGACTGGCAGCCTCAGCATCCCCTGCAGACTTGTTAGAAATGCAGACCTGCGGGCATGCCCCGTGCCTACAGAATCGAACCTGTGTTCGAACAGTATCCCCAGATAATCCAAACGCACAGGGAGGTTTGAGAAGCCCAGCCTTGGAGTTTGCCTGCTAGGTCCGATTGACCCAGTTTTCGAACAACTAATGCTTCAGCTGGAAACGAAGATGTTAGTTTTTCAGGAACGCTCACTGATGAGTAAGTCATTTGCTCATAACCAAGATGTTAGCTGTTAACCGGAAAGTTCGCCACGGCAGAAATATTTGTGGCTGATTTAATAGGTTACACGATGACTAGAAAGTTAGCTATTAACCAGGGTGAGAGCCGAAAATTAAATGTTAGCTTATAGTTGAGGTGGTAGGTGTAACCAGTATATTTCCAATAATGAAAAGGGCATCCTACAACTAAAACACCACCTGGTAAGTGAGAGCAGAACAATGACCCGATAAGGAGGACGCTGTCCAGTGTCGAGGTAACGGTTACTGTGATGACCGGTCAGTGCAGAGGGTCTGTGATGATCACTGTGGAAGGGGCTCTAGGCCCGAGGGAAGGAGTTGGCTGGGCTGCCTTAGATGAACCCCACATATATTTCCTTCCCATCATTTGCATCTTGACAGGGGGAACATCCCTGTAAGGTCTAGAAGCCCCCAGAGGTCCAAAGTACATTAAAGTAGCATTTGAGGTATGGTGATGGGCAGGGGGTGACATCTCCGGAGAAGGGGCCTTTGCTGCGCTGGAATTTAGATTAAGGGACATGCTGTCCCAGGATGGAGAACCCCTTAAATGAAATTGTGAATCAGAACAGATGGCCAGCATGTACTTCTAGAGCGGGGGACCCTCTCTGCCTGTCCTAAAACCCAGTCTGGAAAGGAGGCAGGCCAGGCTGACATCATCCCCCTGGGATAGGCAGGAAGAGAGCCCCTCGAGTTGTCCCCACAGCGCCTCAGGGTGCTCGTTTACCCGTGTTAGAAATAGTTTCCTTAGGGCCTTTCTTCAAATGAGGGAGCTGAGCTGGGAGAGGTAAAGTGACTTGTTCAAGGGCATTCCCTAGTTTCCTCCTTTACAGAACGGGTGGAGGGGAGGGCTCGGACAAGGTGTGTTACGTCCCAGCACCGATGCTTGGCACAGACAGTGCTGGAAACATTAATCGTGTTTTCAGTGTGCCTGTCATTTCCCCAAGTGGAGGTGAGCTAATCTGGAAGTTTCTGTGGAGCACTCGTCCCAAGCAGAGCTGGAGACATGATCATTTCCTGATGCGCTCGGTACTGTTGTAGGAATAGGGCCAGGGGACATGCAGGGGTCCACAAAACAGAAGTCTCTGTGGTCTGGGAGCAGACAGATTTGTTGGTTGTGACAAGGTGAATGTGTAAAATAGTAGGAGTCAGACGGGGACTGAAGAATAACACGGCGAAGGAGAACAAAGTGTTGGGATACACTTTTAAGTGGGATGGCCAGGCAGGCCCACCAAGAAGGGTGACTTTAGGACAAAGATCTGACGGAAGTAAAAGGTAAGCCATGTGGCTATCTGGAGGAGAAAACATTCCAGGGAGAAGAGCCAATGCAAAGGGCCTGAGGTATACCTGACCCAGACCTTTGGGGGAGCCCCCAGTCTGATGGGGGAATCTAATGGGGGAAAAAAAACTGACGTTTCCCAGAAACAGCGGGCAACCTTTGAGATACAATGGGGGGGAGGGGCAGGAGTATAGAATCAAACCAAAAAGTAGAGAATACCGGGCTGCAAATGTGGCCAGTTGAAGACGTGACTTGGAGGTCCCCCTACCCTCCCCCGCCCCTGGAGAGACAATCTCCTCCTCAGCTCCAGGCCCCTGAGGGGCAGGCATGGCTCCCAGAACAATAGCAGAGCCCTGGCCAGCCCGAAGAAGCCAAGACAAACACAGTAAGGCTCTGTGGACTTCCTTGAGCTTCATGGTCTGCCTGTCTGCCCTCCCGCCGCCAGCCATGGCTTCCAGCCCTGGCCACAGACCAGGTTCACGGCCACCACGGGGGCTGGGCCCATGGGCATCAGGACGGAGCTCATCCTGCTCTGGCTGTGCTTCAGTGGCTGACCGCAGGTCCAGCAGGGGGTGGATGGAGGGAGGGCCTGGGCGGCTCAAGACCCAAGTTCAAGTCACTTTGCATCTCTCAGCCTCAGTTCCCTTTTTTGGTAACTGTCATTGTTCTAAGGGTCTGAATATGCTGGGGCTTTATTCATTCAACAAACAGAATGGCGGCAAAGGCTGTGTCACACATGGGCACCAGGCCCCATTCTCAGTGCTGTCAATCATGGCTCCTTCCATTAGCCTCATGTTCAGAGGTGTCTGTGGCCAGCCCCCTCGGCTAGCCCGACAGTAGGGCATGAGGCAGGCATGTCCTTGCTCACAGCGCACGAGGCCAGGAAGGTGCCAAGTCCAGACTGTCATGCGGGAAGGTCAGTGCTGGAGATCCGAAGGGGAGTATGCATGCGGACATGACCACAGACATGTCCTAAGGCTGCACCCCCAACTCTTCTGTCCTGTACTTGAAAACAAAGTCGGGGTCAGACCTGGTTTGGGGTCTCAGTTTTGTTCCCACAAGCTGCACAACTTTGGGAACACCTTATTTTCCCCTTGTGAAAGGAATTAGTGTTGCCCCCACGCACACAAACACACAGGACTGCCGTGAAGACCCTTGGGGACCTGCCTAGATGATGGGCACAGATTTGGGGCCCCGCTTCTAGGAGCCTCCATTCCTGGGATGAGGGACCCCCTGCTGCCCAGGCCTTTACCCCCAAAAGGAAGTTTAGGGTGGCGGGAGACTAGCCCGTCACCCTCTGCCTTGCGGGCCCTTCTTTCCCCGCTGTCCCCAGGGGAATGAGGAAGAGTTGTCCTTGCAAGTTTCCAGGGCAGTTGGGCCACAGGGCTCAGAGGAACCACAGAGGTTTGCCAGTAAGAGTGGAAAAATACCACGTCCCGTGGCAGGGCCTGCTGGGCCACCACCAGAGGCCCACTGGCGGCGGCTGGCACCAGCCTCTCCCGTGAGGATCCCCGGGCTCTCAGGGGCTTGTCCTCAGAGCACCAGGTTCTGCAAAACAAGAGTGGCTTTCTAAAGAGGCAGAAGAGGTGGCGTGACTAGGGGGGGTGCTGTCCTGTCCTGAGTCGGGGACAGACTGTAGTAACACACACACACACATACCAAAGACACTGGACTCTGAAGCCAGCCGGCTGAGGTCACATCCCACCTCTGCCACCTGCTCGCTCTGTGACCCGGGGCTGCTGATGTCACCTCTCCAGGCCTGTTTTCTCCTCTGGAAAACGCAGTAACACATTTCCCTACCTCTTCAGGTAGCCAGGAGGATGAAATGAGTTACCACACCTAAAGCTCTTAGCATGGTACCTGGCACACAGCAAGTGCTCCTTAAGTGCTTGTTAAACAGATTTAATACATGAAAACAGGGGAAGCCACCCCCATCCTGGGTGGTTTCCTGTGTCCCTGACACAAAGCCCTCTGGCCAGCCTGGTTGCCCAGCCCAGTGGGGCTGGCTGGCTTTGAAGTGGCCGACCTCTGGGGACAGCCTGCTGTCAGCAGTTAATTGTTCCCAGCCCCGGGTGTGGTCCACAGCAGGGCCCAGAGGTGGGAACCGGTGGGGGGCCTGTCTACAGGAAGGGAGGAGCAGCCGGGGGCATGCTAGTTTTCTTTCTTTCACCCCTTCTGTGGCTTCCTGACCTGCCCCCACTCTCCATGCCTGCTTTCTTGTCCTTGGGAAATTGGGAGGGTTCTCTGCTTTAAGAGAAGATGGGGTAGCTGGGAAAACTGAGGCCCCAGTGGAGAAAAGGTATCAGGGGCTAGGGGACAGGAGCAGCCGAGGCAGAGGTACCGTCTACCCTTTAGCCTAATGGGATTGCTTTAGCCTAATGGGCTCCCTCACTCACTACTCTGGTTTCTTGAGGGTGGCGGGGGAGATAAGCATCCTTATTTTCCTCATACAGATGGGAGCTGAGGCCGGACCACCCAGCTGGGAGGTGGCAGAGGTGGGACCCAAACGCCAGCCTGGGTAGCCCCTAGTGGGCCCTCCCTGTGGAGAGACAGAACTGGATGAGACATCAGAACTCATCTGGTCTGAGCCTTCCCGTTTGCGGGTGGGGAAATGAATCCCAGAGAGGGACAGTAGCTTGCTCAATTTCTCCCAGCACCCCAGTCAGGGACCTTGACTTCCCACCTGTGCCTTGAGGAGTCCAGCCTCTCTGGTTGTTGCAAGGGTTGAATAACGTGCCAGACATGGAAGGACTTTTTACTGCTCTGCCACTGTTGTCTGCAGGCAGGCCCTGGGGTACCTAAGTGCTGAGCGACCTGTGGGCAAGCAGTGGGCTCTTTGGGCTTGGGTGTCTGGAACCTCAGATGAGGCTCAAGTGAAACCTGCCTCAGAATTAGGGCGGGACCAGCCAAGTACAACTAAGTAACTGCTGCGCCTGGAATAGTGCCAGGCATATGGTAAGCACTCAATAAATGCTGCTTGGTGGTGCTAGCCGAGGGTAGCTGAGCCAGGCAGACTTCTGAGAGCCCTTTTCCAAAGGCCCTTTCTAGTTGTTTCTACTCACAGGGATGTTGGCTGTCCAAGAAATGTGCTCCTGGGAGGGTTCTGTACCAGATGGGCGGGGGTCCAGGGCTCTGTCACCCTCGTCGGTGTCTGGGCCCCAGAGGCGCCCAGCAGTCACCTGGCCCTGCCCCCAATTCCCAGCACCACGGACACGTTCTTCCTGCTCTCCGGGTTTCAGTTTCCTCACCTGCAAAATGGGTACACTGGCTGTGTAGTCGTTCCTTTCTGGTCCCCTGACCCCCCGAGGCCCTGAGGGAGTCGGGCTCCGTGTCCCAGTCTTGGCATTCCAGGTGGTCAACAGGAATGTAATGCATGTGCTGCATTGGTGAAGTAAAGTGCCTCATGCCTTTGCTCAGAGCGAGGCGGTCAACCTCCTCGGGCTCTAGCTGCAGCTCCCGTGCTCTGGGGATGACCCCGGAGAGTCTTGGAGTCCTGCTGAGCTCCCGCTCCTCCTCTGTCAACACAGTGGCCGGTCCGCTAGTTCGTGGGGTGTGGTGAGTGTCAGATGGCCTTGTGCCTGGGGAGTCCTTGCTCAGCCAGTGCCCTGCTGGAAACACCAGGATCTTGCCGTCTGTTAGAGCCGTGCACCTCTGAGCTCCTCCCAGGCATGAACCCTGCCTGGAAATGCCTCACGTTGAAGGAAAAGATAGGGAAAGATCATCTGAGAGAACTGAGGGCACAGGATGTTTGGGGACCAGCGCTTTTGTGACAGGAGAAGGAGAGGAAGTAGGGCAGGCCCTTGGCCATGGAACAGCCCAGCCTCGGTCAACTCTGGTCCCCACCTCCAGTTGACCTTGGGCAGCCCAGGATGTGCTGTGTGATCCAGAGAAGGCTGTGGGGGCCTCCTATGGCCCCAAGGAAGTGGGGGGCCTTCCAGGTCTTCCTGGCCAAGGGCCATTAGAGGCTTCATTTCCTCCCAGAAGTCCGTGTGTTTCCTAAAAGTCTGTGGCGACAACAGGCCCCGTATCTTGAGCCACCTAAGTGCCAGGTGGCGGTACAAATACCTCCTTGGATCCTCGCCTCACCTCTGGATGGAGGTCTTCTGATACTGTTGTCTCCATTTACACAAAGGGAACGGGCCCAGAGACCCAAGGTCACACAGCAAGCGAGGGGACAGAGCTGGGGTTTGAACCCTCACCTAACTGGTTCTTCACACTGAGAGTCATAGTAAGAGTTGCAATGTTAGCGACGTACTGTTACATGCTGACCACTGGGCTAAGCCTTTTACATAGACACTTGAGAGTTGTGTTTTGCATTTTTCTTAATTTGCATTTTCCGTCTTCCCGTCTGCTGCATGAAGGCAGGAATATCTTGTCTACCACTCTCATTTCCAGGGCTTAGATACTCTAGTGTCTATAGGATTATTTTCATTGAATCTCAGTAAATCTGAGAGGTAGGTACTGGTATTATACCCAGGTTACAGGGGAGGCAACTGAGGCCCAGAGAGGTTCAGGTGCAGGGTCACACAGCAAGGGAAACAGCAGGCTCGGCTCCAGACTCCCAGCCTTGGAGAGAATGCTTGAACTTGACAACAGTGGTTGATGCCACAGGCCCCCCTAAATCGCTCTCTTGCCCCTCACAGGTCGTCTACTTCACGGCCACTTTCCCGTTTGCTATGCTCCTGGTGCTGCTGGTCCGTGGACTGACGCTGCCCGGTGCAGGTGCAGGCATCAAGTTCTATCTGTACCCTGACATCAGCCGCCTCGAGGACCCGCAGGTACTGTAGGGCAGCCTGTCCTCCCTCTCACCAGGGCAGGGCAGCGCAGGGTGCAGGAAAGCTGAGCTGATGCCCAGTTTCTTCCAGTCTTGGGGGCTCAAATGGAGTTGGACCATCAGCCCCCAGTACTTTTCCACTAGGCTGTGGCAGGTTGTCCACTATGCTCACGGGCCTTTCCAGCCGTGTGTGTATCTTTCCACGCGGAGGACTCCTGAGGCCAGCCAAGTACAGTCTCCTTCAGGCACTATGCCAGGGAAGTGGGGAGAAGTCTCCTGATGAGCTTGTCTCCTCCTCGGCCCTGGCCTCTGCGCTTAGGGGCCGAGAGTCCGGCATTGTGGAGAGAGTTGGTCCAGGAGAGCAGCTGGCTTCCTCGGCTGAGGTTGGAATTCAGAGTTGATGCCGAACTCTGGGAAGGTCTAGGGGCAGATACCGAATGCCCACCTCCTGGTACTCAGCCATGTGAACGCAGGGGGTTGGAGAAAGCCCTGGGGTGTTTTATTGGCGCATCTGAGGACGTTTTGTCACCAGGATCCTCAGCCTTCGGGTGGCCTTTGAGGTCCGGTGCTGCTTTGGTTCTCTTTCCCACTGCCCTCTTGCCCTGGGCAGGATGGGGGGTGGGAAGGGGATGGCTTGGCCAACATCAGAGGACAGCTGGGAAGGCAGCTTTGTGGCCTTCAGGAGCTGCTAGAGGAAGGTTCTGGAGAGCAGCTTTGCCTGCAGAATTCGTTAGGGAACTCCTCCCCACTCCAGCTTGTGGGTCCCTGGACAGTAGAAATTACAGCAGTAATAGCAACCTTGATTTAACAGTCTTACCATGTGTCTGCAGTGGGCTTAATCTTTATTCTCAGAGCCTGTGTAATAGCACAGCAGAGCCCATTTTGCAGAAAGGGGAACTGAGGCAAGGGCGGGAGACGTATTGCTTGCAGTCATTTCATAGTTGGAATTCAGATCCGTCTGTTCCAAAAGCCCTTCCTCGTAATCCTGTTGCTGAGTGACGGTGGGTGTCTTTGACTCCTGGGCTTCCTTGCTCAATATTGCCTTGAAAGACACCTTGTATTCCAGCATAAATACTTGGATTGCAGTAAAAAATCTGTGCATTTTGAGGTGCAGTCTTCAGGTGGCCAGGAACCCGCACCATCTCCTTCAGGAAGCTGGCGCTAACGGCCCTTTCTCTCTCTCCTTGCCACCCCCACCTAAACCTCCACAGGTGTGGATTGATGCTGGGACCCAAATATTCTTCTCCTATGCCATCTGCCTGGGGGCCATGACCTCTCTGGGGAGCTACAACAAGTACAAGTACAACTCGTACAGGCAAGTGTTGCGCCAGCGGGCCTAGTGGGCCTTAGAAATGATGATGTTTAAAGAAAAAAGAGAAGAAGTAGGGAGCGTGGCTTCCTTGTGTTGTGAATTAACTTGCTCCCTGACATATGTGTAACTTAGGGACTGTATGCTGCTGGGATGCCTGAACAGTGGTACCAGTTTTGTGTCTGGCTTCGCAATTTTTTCCATCCTGGGCTTCATGGCACAAGAGCAAGGGGTGGACATTGCTGATGTGGCTGAGTCAGGTATGGTGGTATTGGTGGCAGTGGTGGTGGGCACTGCCACCTAGTGTGTAAGCCGAGTACTGCAGGCATGAAGCCAGACCCCAGGGGGCTTGGGGGGGGACGAGCCTGGTTTGCGAAACAGACCCCCCCCACCAAGATGTCCCCCAAGTATCAAAGAGTACAAGAGCTAAATTTTAAACACTTTCATTGCAATTTGGCCCAAGGGGCAGCAGAAACACGGGGGTTGGGGAAGTTGGGGAATATTTAGCTACTTCTGTGTGGTCATGCCTCCCTCTCCTGCCCCAGCAAACTCCTGGTTTCAGCAACAGAAACCACTTTCCTAACTCAGGCCCCAGCCAGCCACCAGCCGGCATTCCATCACCACCTTCTCAGCTTTGGTTTCTGTATTTTGCACTTTGCTCCCAGCGCGCTCCCTCTAGCAAACCCGTTCATTCATTCCACCGATGTTATTCACGGAGTCTGCCCTGTGTCAGGCACCACCGTAGGCAGCGGGTGGGGGAGAGACAGTGGGCATGCTGGCCGCCCTCTGGGGCAGTGACAAATCCAGTTTGAGGGGTAGGTTGGGGTAATAGTGTCACCCCTTCAGGGTGTGAGCCCTGCTTGTGGGGTGCTCCTTCTGGAAGTAGAGGAAAGAGTATTGGAATTACGGACTCTGCCAAGCCTGGGATCCTAGGCTTGGGTCCCGGAGCTCCAGCACGGTGGCTCTGGAACCTGACAACGATGAGGTTTTCCATTGCTAAAACCCTAGAGCCTCAGCACCACGGTATTCTAGGACTTGCCCTGGATGTTCTAAGTCCTAGAATCATAGCTATAAACTGCAGTGGTTTAGATACGGGAACAAGAACCCTAGGCTCCCGGCACCCCCAGATTCCACCTTTGCCCCTTCTCTACCTCACTCCTGCCCTGCCCATTCACTTGGTTGTCAGCGCCTGGAGGGTTTGGTGATTTTGTACACGCCCTCTGCTGCACCCGACCTGATTTCTCACGACCCTCAGGCGAGGGTCCTGGGGGGAGGCTTCTCTCAGGCCCAGAGAAGAGTCTAATGTCCTAACTCCAGGGACCGCCGTGGCCCAGAGTCAGGCATAGGTGGAGCCCTTGCCCTGGCATCGTCCTCACCCTTGTGGAGAACTGGGTGGTGTCCTGGTCCCTCAGCCACAGAACCCTAGCGTTGGAGCTCAGGGATACCGCAGCCTTGTGCATTGAGACATCTGCTCTGTAGTTGAGAAGACCAGTGGCTTGAGAGCAAGGGTCTTGCTCAGGCCGGTTAGGATCCGAGCTGGGGTCTCCTGGACAGGTCCCTCTGACATGAGGACCACCCCCACCTCCTGCCTCCCCACCCACCATGGACGCCCGCGACAGCTCTGGGCTTCCCTATGTGAGAATGCATCTGACCTCTTCTGACCTTCTCTGATCTCTGAGCCCATGGGCCTGCTTTCATCCTCACTCGGCAGAGATGTTCTCTGCCACTGTCACACCCCCAGTGTTGCAGGACAAGGGGGGGGCAAGTCCACTTCAGCCCCACACTCTCCACTGCCCTCAGTCCCAGACCCGATCTTCAAATGCAGCTTTCCAACCCCAAGAGCCCCCAAGAGGCAGGCCAGAGACTGAGGACATAGTAATTCTAGAAAGATCCACACCCGCTTGGGAGTGTGGCAGTTCCAGTGATGAGGGGGAGGCGGTTTGCAGCTCCTTTGCATGGCGTTTTCCAGTGGAGGGCTTATAACCCAGTTGTGATTGCCAGGAGCGTGGAGTGAATCTGGTGGTGGAATATATATATATATATATATATATGTATATACATCTCAATATATAAAGTAGCTATTTCTCCGTGGACAACTAGGTATTTTTATATATGTCTATATCATTGCCCTAAGTTGTGTCCTTCCTCCTGTCCACTTTAAAGACCTTGTCGTTTATTCCCCACGGTGATGTCTGAACAGCTGACACATGAAGGGTGATTATTTCTCTAATAAGCTTTTAACAAGCACCATATTGAGCGAAGTGCATTTGAACCAGATCCTTATTTAGCCGAATGGAGTGCACGTGGCGTGGGCAGGGGTGCGTTCTCTGCTCGCTGAGAGGCGTGCGTTGGTGCTCGGAGCGGCTGCGTTCCTTCACATGGACTTCTCTCTCTATAGTTCACCGTGCGCTTTTAGAGAAAGATGCTCAGATCCTCTCCCAGAGGCTGGCTTGACAAAGGCAAAACTGAAATACAGAAACGAGCGTGTTGAGAAAACCTCCACCAGGCCCCAGTGGGCGGTGGTCGGCAGGTGGTGGGTGGAGGGCCCCATTTTACATCTGTCTCGCAGTCGGCCGGACAGGAATCTCCCATGCCCTGATGCCTACCAGTTGGGTGAGAGCTGATGTGTAGGGGGGTGCCCATGTGGCTTCTGTTCCAACTTGGGCTTTGGGGTTGGGACCAGCGCCCCTGCCCTCACTTCTCATGGGATTTTCTATGGTCACAGCCTGGGGATGCCGGGCCATGGTGGCGTTTTCCTCAGGTAGACTCCAGCCGGTAGGAGGGCTCGCCCTTGCCTGCCACGGTTGTAGTTCATGCCCTACGGTGTGGTTTCTGGCTCCAATTTATTTTAAATTGTTTCTTTTTGGTTTTGTTTTTCATTCTTAAGCCAGTCCTTGGGTTCCTGATGTCTGCTCTAAATATCCTGCCCTCTGGCCCTTTTTTGTCTTCACATTTCTTGACTTTTTTTTTTTTTTTAAGTTGTGGATTTTAGTTTATTTTTTCAGCCCGGGCCCTTTCAGGCCTCCTTTCTTTTTGCTGCTTCCTACCGCCTTGGGCACCTGCAGACCTCTTGTGGTTGCTCCCCCCGGCTTCTCCTTTCAGGCCGCTGGAGATGCGAGGAGACCTCTCCCTATGTCTCTGGAATGTTTCCAGTTAGAAAGGTGCCCTCTGAGCTGGCGGGGCTCCCACCTCCCACACCGTGCCTCCAGATTCTGCCAGAGTCCCCTCTTTGGAAACCAGAAGCTCTTTTCTGAGCACGAGAAGGCACCTTGGGGAGGCATTTCTGGGATCCTGCCCCTCACCTCCCAGGCGGGGAAACTGAGGCCCTGTAGGGGCATGTGGTGATGTAAAGAGATGGCAGAGGGTTTGCCGAGCCCTGGGCCTGGCCCCGCACACACCTCGCTTCGGCTTTGGGCCTTGGCTCTGGCGTTGCTCAGGTGGGGTGCGGACAAGCACCCCTGAAGACGCCCTGTCGGTCCTGCAGTGCAGGGTTCTGTACTCTTCTACAGAGTTTCAGTCATGAACTCGGAAGTCAAAACCTTTTCTTTTGCAAACGGGGGCTTCAGTAGTTCAGATAACCAGGTCTTTTCCCCTTTGCTTCCTTCCAGCAAACGTTGGAGTGGTTGCTCTGGTGGGAGGGCGGGGGGCTCCTTTTTCTAGCCGGTAGACTGAGTCCCAGGCTCGGTCCCATTTCCCGGCCTCCAAATGACCGGTGTCTGCCAGATTTTTTGAAGCCACTGGTGCTGCTGCCTAGGAGACAGATGCTAAAACGGGGCCCCACCTGAGCCCCGGTGCACCCCATCCGAAAGGGAGGCAGGCCTGGGCTCTTCCCCCAGGCAGGAATTCAGACTGGGTCCTCCCTGCATTTGGGGTTTGGGACCCGGCCTCGGTGCCGAGTGTCTTTGTGTGAGCTGTGGCGCCCTGGGTGGTTCAGTCACTGATGTGCGTCCCCCTCTGCCCCTCCCCATTTTCTCTTCCTCTAGGTCCTGGCCTGGCCTTCATTGCCTACCCAAAAGCTGTGACCATGATGCCGCTGCCTACGTTTTGGTCCATTCTTTTTTTTATTATGCTTCTCTTGCTTGGACTGGATAGCCAGGTAGGTACGGGTCCAGGGAAGGTCCCGTGGAGGGCTGGCCTGTGGGGACTGGGGTTCTGGGAAAGCCCCTTTCTCCTTCCCGCCCTCACATGAAACTTGCACCAGATGCAACCAGCGAGGCTTCTTAACTGGGACTGAGGGGTGGTACAGAAGAGGCCTCAGGGCAGCAGAAGGACCTCTGGCCCAGAGCTCGAATCTCTGACCCCAGCCAGGGGCAAAGGAACGCTAGAAGGGTGTTGGCTAAAGCAAAGCCATAGAAGAGAAATAGGACAAGACCCGGTGGTCATGATGTGTTGCCACATCTGAAAGGCAGGCCTTTTGCAGTCTGCTGTGTGCTCTGGGTCTCTGGCCGCCCCTGGGACCCTGTGAGAGGTGCCTGTGTCCAGCTCGGGAGAGGGCATCACCACCCACGCCCGGGCAGCAGCATCCACACCGGGGCCCAGGATGGGTCCCTGTGGACTGAGAACCAGGTAGAAGGAGCGTCTATCGCTGGTCAGGCGGAGGGGAGGAGGCACTCTGCCAGGAAGGTCAAGAACAGAGCAAAGCATTTGGCAGGAAGGGGACCAGGATTAGCAGAGAAGACAGAGTAGAAACATTCGGGAGCCTGAAAACAGAATACTTGTGCAGTTGGTGGTGGGCCTGAGCTGTGCAAACAGCAGGAGGACCCCATTAATCATCCCTCATTGATGAGTTTGGCCTTCAGAGGCCCCAGGCAAATGGCTTTTATGACTTGTTCCAAAGCTCTTAGTGAAAAAACAAAACAACAAAAAACAAAAACAGAGAGAGGTTAATAAATGACAAGGCATGATACCTCCCTGAGCTCCGGATGGGCCTCCTGGGCTGTGGAAGCTGCTTCCGGAGTGAGCAGAGGTCATTCATTCATTAGGTTTTCTCCCGGGAGGCAGGGAGAGCCTGGCTGGGGACCTGCACGGCTCAGCTAGGCCTCATGGTGGCCAACAGGCTCGTCGATGCCAGCCTCGGGGGGAGCTAGGACCCTTTCCATTCAGAATGTCTTCCCAAACCGAAGCTGTGTCCCCATTAAGCACAAGTCCCTATAGCTGGACACAGCTGTTGCCCCGTCGAGCCCAGAAAACCGAGGCTGAGGGAGACAAGGGCGCGGCCAAAGCCACGCAGAGCTGGTTTAAGGAAGGGGCTCGCCCACTGGGCATCCCTGACCTGCTAATTCATCTCCCCCAGCCTTGACTTTGAGTACCCCCAAAATAGCCTTCTCCCATGGAAGTGCAGAGATTCCCCAGGCAACCTTAGGCAGAGAGGGCTCTCACTGATGGAGTGGGACCCGTGTGGTAAAGGAAACACCCTCCCAGATGCCTAGCATCTGGGGGGAAGCACTCTGGCTGAGGATCCCTTATGTATTGGGTATTTCTTGGTGAGATGGAGGAGAGATGTCATGCTCCTGGAGGCAGATGTTTGCAGGAGAGAGCTGGCCCCGTCTCCCTGGAACTCACTCAGCCCTTGACTTGGGTTTACAGCAATCATGCAGTTGCATTTTTCCTTCTTGTGATTTCAGATCTCTCTCATCCCTGCTAAGTAGGCAAGATCCCCGATTATACAGGGGAGAAGACTTGACACTTGGAGAAATCGGGGTCCCGTGGTTGTTAAGTGAGGGGTTCTGAAGAGGCCGGTGGAGCAGGCAGGGCTGAGGGTTGGGGACGGCGTTCTCCAGAAAGGCAGGGAACTTGGAAATGAGGGGCTTGTGCTGGTCTTGACCTTGACTCACAGTGACGCTGCACCTTCCTGTCTTGAATAAGCTTTGTTTTAGACTCCTGTTTGAGCGGGTCTGCTGTAGATCGGTGGCAGTTCAGGGTCAAGGCCCCGTTGTCTGACACCTCAATCACAGAGGTCAAACCATCAGCCACTTCTCTTTGGACCCCTTTCAAGAGCCTCTTGCTCATCTTTTCCCCTGAATTCCTGGCAACAAAGAATCATTTTTCCAGCCCCTTTCAGCCATGAAAGGGATTTGCTCCCTGTTTGTAGTCCTTGATCCTCCTGTGACACATCCCAGAGGAGTTAAGTGGTTAGATTTTTCTCGTAGGAATGCTGGGGAAACATCCTTCCCAAATGCCTTGCACAGATGAAAGAACAAAAGGGTCAGGGTTTTAGCTTTTCAGCTTCTAAAGGAATCTGACAGGCCTTAGAGGATGTGTTGGTTGCCAGAGCAGTTGGGCGCTGGCCACCCAAACGTAAACTGCTTCTACGCACCCTTCAGCCCTGAAGCTTCGCCAGAGATAGAGGGAGAGGAAGAGTCCTTGCCTAGGTCAGCAGTCGCAGAAGCCTGGAACCCATCCACCGGGCATCGGTCAGATCCATGGTGATACGGGTCCACAGGACTGTTTCATGTTGCCATTTAAAACCGACGTAGCTCTCCATGTAATGATTCAGATTAGTCTCCAGGTTACAGTGCTAGTTGCAAAAATGGAAAGATTTAGAGAGGTTGGGAATTATCCTAGCATGTTATCCAAGGAGGGACCCCTTCAAATGGGCTTCTTCCCCTTTGGGAGCTCAGGAATGGGTTCCTGGGGGCACGTTGAGCACTTGGCTCACACAAGTGCTCCGGGGGACACGTGGGTTCTTCGATGGGCCCACAGTCCCCACAGAGCTAAAGCCACATGTGAATCCGTTAGGGAAAGGGGGTCCCAGACTGGCCCTGAGTTGTCCCCACTCCGCATTCTTCCATGTATCTCCTGGGCAGCCACGTGTGTCCGGCCCATCTGGGCACTGGAGGCCCAGAAATGAGGGGACGCTGCCCTCGGCATCAGGACCAGGACTGAAGGGGGGAGGTGTTTGTGCCGACATGTATGTGCCAGCCCGCGGCTAAGGTGGAAGGTCAGCACTGGCTTCAGAGAAGTGGTCATTCTTCAGCTCAGTCTCAAACAATGAGGGAAAGGCATTCTAATGCACTTAAGCAAAAACATGGATGTGTGGGGTATTTGGAGAACGGTGTGTGGATCACAGTGGCTCGACTCCTGGGGGTGGACTCCTTAGGCACAGCCTACCAGATCAGGTTCATGCCTTTGAACTTGACCCCTCCCTTCCCCGAGCTACTCTCTGCATGCTGGGGACTCTCCTCTGTGAGCGGAGGGGAGGTGCTGGGCACCCAGGGCTCAGCCACTCTCTTCTTCTCCACAGTTTGTTGAAGTCGAAGGACAGGTCACGTCCTTGGTCGATCTTTACCCATCCTTCCTAAGGAAGGGTTTCCGTCGGGAAATCTTCATCGCCTTCGTGTGCAGCATCAGCTACTTGCTGGGGCTGGCGATGGTGACGGAGGTAGGTGGCTTTTTCATCTGGCATGAGGCACCCCCTCATTGCAGGGCCCTTGGTGACCCAGATATGCTTCAAAGCCCAGGTCAGGGCTGGACTGACCCCGGTCAGTGGAGGCAGTAGCTGGGTGGGAGGACCGGGACAGGGATCCCACCCTGCCCCAGGGGACTTGGCCTATCCTGTGGGCAGCTCAGGACCCAGCAGGTGACCCAAACTCCCCAGCCCTTTCTCCTTTTTCCATGGCAACACCAGGGCCACCCCCTGCCCTTTGTCTTGGCCTCCTAAGGGAGGCGGAGATGTTCAAGAGGGTAAAGGCAGACCTTCTAATAAATACTGCAGGCGGTCCCTGAGCCTGTCTGGTTGACAGGGAGTGTGTGCTGTTCAGAGCAAGAGGGCAGGGGCCCTGAGGAGGAGCCATCTAAAGAAGCAGCAAGGAAGGAGACAGGGAGCGTCCAGGGCAACAGTGGATCAGCTATCTAAGAGGCCGGCCGGAAAAAAAAGATTCTCATGTTAAATAGCAGAAACATGGAGGCCTGGCCTAGCCTGCTGTCCCACGCGCCCCTCCCCACCAGCCTCCCCACATTCTCCAGCAAATAGCTGCATTAGCCCCCAAATTCAATTTGGGTCTCACATGACTGCTTTTTGCTACCGGAGGTACAAATGTTTCTCTAAAAGGATCTTTAAGGAACACACACACACACACACACACACACACACACACACACACACACGCCAACAGTCAATCACAGGTCCACACTGAGCAGCTGCCTATCACTGAACTATTCTCTGCTGACGCCAGTTTTCAGCACCTTCTTTGGAAACAGGCTTCAGGAAACCTATCATTTTTGCTAAGGAAAACGTGTGTGTGTGTGTGTGTGTGTGTGTGCGCATGTTTTAAAGATTTGATTTTCTTAAGGTATCTCTGTGCCCAACATGGGACTCGAACTTATAACCCTGAGATCAAAAGTCACACGTCCCCCCCCCCAAAAAAAAAAAAAAAGTCACACGTCCCACTGAATGAGCCATCCAGGCATCTCAAGTGTATGTGTTTTTGGTTTTTATTTTTATTTTTTACTTTTATTTATTTTCTGAATGTGTGTTTTTAATTAAACTTGTGAAACATGAAGCTGAGCATCTTTGTACACATGTATCTGGTCATCATGGTCTGTGCCCATTTTTTCTCTTGGGTTTTTTATTTCTTGATGATGCACCAAAGCTCTTTATATATTGAGGGAGTTGGATACCAAGTAGCAAGTGAACGTTCTCTGGTTCTTTTCTTCACAGGGTGGCATGTATGTGTTTCAACTCTTTGACTACTATGCAGCTAGCGGTGTATGCCTTTTGTGGGTTGCATTCTTTGAATGTTTTGTTATTGCCTGGATATATGGTGAGTACAAATCACGGCTTATCCTTTCTCAAGTCTCTGCTTTGGGTCTCTTCATTAAGAAGCTTCCAAACCAGAGACTTCTCAGGGGAATTCATTCAGAGTTGAATAGGAAGGCCTTCCCTATCTGAACTTTCCCCTCCAGGCTGCCTCTTCCCAACAGAAATAATACCATTACAGCCACACTGCATATTCTCCCCGTGCTGGAGATGGAGGATATGACTATATGTTTTGACAAACAGAATTTGCCTGTGCAGGGGTCTCCCTGTGGTTTACTGCTCTGGGATTCAGGTGTGGTCTGAGACCTCTTGAGACCCTGGATTGGCCACACCAGGACTTGGGATTTGTCTAAGTTTGCCTGAAAAATATAGGCTGCCCAGTTATATTTGAATTTCTGATAGTTTCAGATAAATGCCTGCCACTCTTGGGTCTTCGTGGCATCGAGTAGCGGGGACCTGGAGCTGAGCCCAGGGAGCCCCCGCTCCATGGCCCTTGAGCCCCTTCTGTGCGGTTCAGATGCTAGTGTCACATCACCATTCTGTCTACCTCTGTCTCTCCTAGGCAGCGATAACCTTTATGATGGTATCGAGGACATGATTGGCTACCGGCCTGGGCCCTGGATGAAGTACAGCTGGGCCGTGGTCACTCCAGTTCTCTGTGTTGTGAGTTCTGCCCTGCTGGGCTGTGGGTGCTAACCTTTTCTCCTTGGGGCTTGATGCTCTTAACCGAAACCATGTTTTGCTCAGCATCTGCTAAGCACTAGCCTGTAACAAGCCCAGCGACGCCTCTGCCTGGGAGAGGTGGGGCGGCAGGCTGTTCCCAAAAGTAACCTTGAGATGAGTTTTGAAGGATAAGTAAGACCTGGTCAGGAAGAGAAGAAAGGAAGGGCATTTCTGGCAGAGGAATCAGCATGTGCAAAGGCAGGACGTTCTGAGAGAGGAAGGTGTATTGGTACATGTTGAGAAAATTTGGGGGATCTGCAACAGAGCACCTAACCTTTGCCCAAGCCCTTCTGGAACCCAGGGAGTTCAGTTTGGGTCACTGGTTAAGTTGAGGGGCCTTTGGGATGTCAAATGGAGACAGGTCATAGACGTTGGAAATGCAGTATTTCCACGGCAGGCTTGGGGTTGTGGAAAGTGCCAGCAGAGAGAAGCTCTGGACTGTCCAAGGAGAAGGAAGCTTCGTACCCGCCCAGGACCCAAAGGCAGTGTGTGTCACATTGCTCTCGCACCAGGTTCTGTTGCCCGCCATCTTGGAATGTAGCTTAGAGCATGTCCAAGCACCGCACTTCAAACTTCCACAACCAGGCTCTGGCCAAAGGGAAGTATTGCTTCCCTGTTGTTGTTTGAAACCAGTGGTGAGCTTTGGAGTGAACCACAGGGGAAAACCCTGCCACACCACTGTCAGCTCAGATGGTAAGGAGTGCAAGTGGCCGAGGTGTTCCTTGCATTTAGGAACTAGGTGCTGAGAGATGAATGGATCCTCCCCTCAGGGACCCTGCTCCCAGGCCAGAATAAATCCACACTGCCTTTAACTCATTGAGTGCGATCTTGAGCAAGTCCCTCACCTCTCGGGGGCTCGTGTCATAAAGCAAGGACTCTGCCGTGGGAGGTGGGTGGCAGCCGACAACCTCAGGTTGTTACTGCTTCCTTGAATATGGCTGTGGTCGTCTCATCTCAGGTGTGTATTTTCCCCACAAAATTCAGTAAACCGTGGCAGCCAGGAACCACAGTTGGTGAGTCACCGTTGGAGATGAATTTAGTTGGGTTCAGAGCCCGTGTTCTCATCTTCCCTTGACATTGATTCATGAGAAACTCCTCTCACCACTCTGACCATCAGTTTCTCCCTCCTTCCTTCCCCTAGGAGTTGGGTAGATCAGAGGTAGCCTGCGTCCATGGGTGACCGTGGTGGAAAGAGGAATATGGATGGGCAGGTACTAAGCTGCCTGGTGCTGGGGGCGCCTGGAGCAGCCTTCTTCTGGGCCCCTCCCTGTGTGAGCTGCGCCCCACCCTTAGGGATGGGGGCAACAGCAGGGCCGGGCGTGCCGTGGGTGCCTGGTGGAAGACATCTGCAGCTTAATGCTCTTGCTTCCCACATCACGGATTCTGATTCCTGTAGACTTGTCTTCCCTTCAACCCCAGATGCTAGGTAGCGAAGATTTAAGTCGTGTTTACATTGTGGATGACTCTAAGACAACCCTAGATTATACACTGAAATGCTGGAATTCTGACAAGCAGAAGTGCTGGGTCTTCTCAGCCAGCCTTATGTTCTGTTCTCAGGGAAATGTAGACTTAGCACAGGCTTTTGGGCTCAGAGCTCACCGCCCCACCGTTCATGGATGCTGATGGCCCCTGGCTGTTGGCTTGCGGCTGGACACCCAACTGGGCAAGGCGCAGGTCCACATCTGGTCCTGGGAGGCTAGGTCTGGGGGTCAGGGATGGAGATGGGTGGGTGGTGGCAGGGGAAGGGAGGAAAGACTTCCGGCCATGCAACTAGCATTTATTGTGCACCTAGAGAACGAGGGCAGCAAGAGTGACACCTTGCCTGTCCTCGCTGACTCAGCTGGGGAGGGAGGGGGCTGCTGAGAAGTAAAAACCACGTGCTTCCTGGAACGGGAGAGTATGGCACCTGACTGTGTCTAGGCTGGGCCTGGGCGAGTAAGGCAGGACTACAAGAACTAAATTAGGATGAGAAGATGAAGGGTGAAGGGATCTAGTCAGAGGGTAGCCTATTCTAAGGTCCTGAGGCAAGTGGCTTGAGGAGCTGGAAGGATTTCAGGGCAGCTAGAGTATGGACATGGAGGAGGGGTAGTGGGTAGGGAAGGGGTGAAGGGGCACGGCTCTTGGCTGATGTTGCTGGCCAGGCGGAGGAGTTTGGACGGCGTCCTAAAGGCACTGGGAAGCCACAGAAGGGTCCTGATCAGATTTGCCCCAGGAGGGGGGAGAAGGGTGTGAGGCCCCTCTGGTGGGGCCTGCCCTGGTCCCCAAAGCTCCCTGCCCCCGATGCCCAGGGCCCCCCGCTGACTGTGCCATCTTTCCACAGGGATGTTTCGTCTTCTCTCTCGTCAAGTACATCCCCCTGACCTACAACAAAGTCTATGTGTACCCGACTTGGGCCATCGGACTGGGCTGGAGTCTGGCCCTGTCCTCCATGATGTGTGTCCCCTTGGTGATGGTCATCCGCCTCTGCCAGACGGAAGGGCCATTCCTTGTGGTGAGCGCCTGGGGCCGAGGCTGGCTGGGGGAGGGTAAAGCCGACTTGTGGCTGTTGGCTGTCAGTTTGCTGTGTGACTTTGGGCCCATTGCTGTCCTCTCTGGATCCTGCAGCCCTGCCTGCCCCGCGGAGGGGTTGAGACTGTGGGCAGGCCCGTCGGGGAACGGGGACAAAGGCTCTGTGGTGGTGTCCGGAGCAGGGCTATGGGCAGGAGGAGGAATTTGCCAGGCGGAGAATGCGACTTGGAAGGCCATGATGCCAGGTGCGTCCACAGGCTGTCGTGTGACAGCCCTGGGCAGCAGCGAGATGTTCCGGGGCCAGGGGTGCTGGACAGTCTCGGAGCTGGGGCGTCATCCTGGGAGCAGTGGGGGCTGTGTTGCTGAAGCCATGACAGGAGACAAGGAGCCGGGAAGGAAGCCTGAGCTCCACCCGGAGGCGGCCTTCTCTTACCCTGAGGCCAAGTTTTGGGTAGGCCCAACCCATGCTGGCGTCCCTTCCCCACATCTGTGGCCCTCGCCTGCTGCTGGAGACGGAGGCTCCGGCCCCCAGGTCCCCGTGCCTGCCAGTCTCCCACCCCAAGGCCCCCTCCTTACCAGCAATCCCTCAGAAATTTCTCCCAACAATACTGCAGATTCCAGGCGGTGGCAAAAGCTGGGGCTCTTTCCAAGAAATCCTTTTCTTAGAATCTTCCTTAACCTTTGGGCTTGGGCTAGCTCCAAGACTACACTGTTTTGTTCTGGGCTGTTTTTATTGTTATTCTCTTAAAAATCTGGAGCCAGGATGTCCTGGGGCCCCCAGCTCCCCCTTGGGCTGGGCCAGTTTCCTTGTGGGCAGGGGAATGGCCTGGAGGTGGTGGTGGTGGGAGGAGAGGGGCGGCGGGGCAGAAAGGGAGCAGCCTGCCCTAGACAGAGGAAGTAGGTGGGGGTGTGCCTGGGAGGAAAACAGGCCCGTGAAGCCGGGGTCTCTCTGAGCCAGGACAGCCCTGGGGCCCTTGGTCGGGGTGGTTCCTGCAACATCGGACCCATTGTAATTTCTCAGAGGACACAGGGAAGGACCCCAGGGTTCAGCCAGAATACAGGTAGGCCCCGTGATTTGTTAAAATCCTGAACTGCTGAGTCTAGAGACAGGTCCGTGATTGCTACAGCCCTGAGCCCTCCGCATGTGTCCCCCTCCAACACTCTGTGGGAATTTCCAGAATGTCCCTACTCGCCAGAAACTGGAGGGGTACTTGGGGCACAGCAGAGGGTCTTGGATCTCTGTTCTGATGGGTCAGTGCCAGCAGAAATCGCATATTTCAGCTATGTGTGTGTGTGGGGGGGAACTGCTAACTCCTTTTTGTGTCCCTTCAGAGCCTAATTCTAAGGTTTGGTGGTAATGGGGTTTGTGTGGGGGAAGGAGGAGGATGTGGGTGAGGCCACCGCCCCAACCTGCACCTCCTGACCAGGTGGGTAGCGCCAGCCCGTCCTCTGAAGGCATAGGAACTACCATCGATCTGCTCGCGATGGGCCCCTTGACCTGTTTCTGGCTCTGCTCCCAGCCTTGCGCGGATCTCTGCGCCAGGTTTGCAGACCCAGAGCTCTGTCCCGGGCTGACTCCAGGTCCATCTGCCTCTTGTCCCGTCTTCTGGACGTGCGCCTGCGCAGAGGATAGTGTGATGCAAGGTTGCCGAGCCTGCTCTCTGGCTGCTCTTCCATCCTTTGCCCTTTGCCTGGGGCCTCCAGGCCGGTTCCCCCAGGACCAGGCAGGGAACCCAGGCAAGGGAAGCTGTCAGTCGGGGCCTGGAGGGACTAAAGAAGGTGATTCCGGAGCTACGGCAGGCAGCCAGGCCCTCAGGTCTGGCCTGTTGTTACGGGAGGGAATGTGTGGCCCTGGGGTTTCCAGATCTTGCAAGTTTTTAAGAGCAGATGGCAAGCTGGATTTTCCAAGTGAGATACTGTAGCTTTTAATGAGCAGCTTGGACAATTATAATATACATGGATTCCACTGTTGGCTTCCTGGGTATCCTGGGAAGGACTCCTGGCTCCACTAAGTCTGCGATCCAGCAATCAGCCAGGAGGACAAAACTCAACCGTGCCCAAAAGTGATGGCATGATTGTCATGCAGTTCACCTCTGGCTCCTTCCTCTCTCTCAGAAGATGCAGCTCCAACATGAGCCATGGTGCCTCCCAGCCCCGAGCAGGGAGAACTGAGTACCTGCAGGGAAAGGGGGCAGCCCCTAGTGCAAGAAGGCAGGGAATGGAGTTTTTACAGGCAGAGTTAGAAATGTTCAGAGTTCCTTCTTGGGGAAGGTGGGAGTCATAGGAGACTCACAATAGTTTTCCAACCTCTGGCATACAAATACAGAGAAGTCGGGGGATGGGGAATTACAAGGAGGCGCATTTCAGCTCCATTCCTCTGTCCCTGAGGTGTGCAAGTAGATGTTGGCCAAGGAAACTACTGACAGGAATTCTGCCCTGATTCAAGGCCTGGAGGGACCGTAGAAGTACCTTAGTTCAACTCCTTTGTTCGCAGTGGATGCTGTGGGGGTCCGGGGTGGGGGGTGGCGCTTGTTTGCCAAAGGCCAAAAGAGCACACTGGAGGCGGGAGGTGGCAGAGAGGGCGAGCGGGCCACTGATTTTCCTCTGTTTCTGTCCCCTTCCTTCTCCAGAGACTCAAGTACCTGCTGACCCCGAGGGAACCCAACCGCTGGGCCGTGGAGCGCGAGGGGGCTACGCCGTACAGCTCCCACCTGGCGGTGAACGGCGCGCTCATGAAACCCACCCACATCATAGTGGAGACCATGATGTGAGCTCTCCGGCGGCCAGGCTGCTTCCCTGCTGTTTACTAACATTAGATTCTCATAGGACCAGGTTTACAGAGCTTTCTATTTGCACTAGGATTGTTTTTTTTTAATTGTCACAGAAAATGTTACTCTGTGTGTGTGCGTGTGTGTATGTGTGTGTGTGTGTGATATTGTGTGTATGTGTATTTTTGTTTTGATTTGGGGATATTTTGTACAAAAAGAAAACCTACCGGCAGATGTCCGGGGCAAGGCAGAGCTTTCATACTGAATTAGATGTATTTTATGGGAACTTGGTAAATTTTTCTTTGTATTTTTTTTTTTACATTTAGAGATTGTCATACACTTTTACCACTTGAATCGATCTTGCCGGCAGTAGATGTCATTTTCAAAAGCAATTCTTTGGTGCTTGCGTAGCTGGCAGAAAGTTCTGCCCCAGAAACACAGGGTGGAATTTTCTTGGACAGTAGACCCATTTTAAAGGTGGTGTAGCTTCCTGACCTGGTTCAGAGAGAAGCAGACAGCTGGGAAGAGGGGAGGCCCCATGGGTCTGGATAAAAGAGGGCCATGAGAAGATGCTTCATTACACTTGTCTTAGCCAAGAAGAGGAGATGCCAAAATAATGAGTCAACTCCTCAGATCAAGGAGCTGACTGAAAGTGGACAGATGAGGCGGTCCAGGGAGTCAGAGTCTCTAGAAACTTGCACCAGGAGCAAAATCCCACCTAATACTTTGAGATCAAGGGTGGGTAGTCGGAAGGACTGTCGGACTGTGTGTCAGAAGCATTCATTCGAGACGGAGCAGCAAGAGCCTCCCGGGAGGGCTGGTGAGGCTGGCGCCCTGACATTCAGGAGCCTCCAGGAGGCTGCCCGCTCGGCCGCCAGCCAGGGTTCCCGGTAGAGGTCTGAGACCAGCCCTGCAGGAGCCGGGGGTCTTGGGGCTCCAAGCCTCACGCAGATGGGTCTGTTGCATTTTAATGGAGTTCTGGCTGTTCCCCCGCTGACATCTCTCACAGCTGTGTGTAGAAGTATGATGTGTTCGGTGAGGGATAAGGGGTGAGCCAGTGGACCAAAGGGTATGGGCCCAGGCGTTCGGGGAGCTCTGGTTTCAGGAAAGGCTGCTTGTCCTTTCTCTTCTGTCCTCCCTCAGCTCTGTCCTCATCCTCCTCTCCCAGAGGCTTGGGAGACTCCTGACAAGCCCCTCGCCCAGGGCCGCCCCAGCTCCTAGCTGGGAGTGCCAAGAGTGCTTTTGGAGGCTCCCTGAATCTTGGATTCAGGCCAAGTGCTCCCAGACCCTCCTGCCTGTTGAGGCACAAGAGTGGCCCTTGGTGGCGTCTTGGGATGGCGAGGCTCTTGGTGTCACACCCCCTGTGGGAGCCGGTGTCAGAAGCACACTCGGGCATCGAGGAGAGGAGGTAGGGAGCATTTTCTAGAAAGGTGGGATTGTTCGGGGGGCCGGCATCCCTCTCTGAACAAGGACAGAAGGTACTCCACCTTTAAAATCCTGAGGCGGACACGTCTCCCCCGAAGCCCCCATTTGGACCTAAACTGTGCCATTTGAACTGTCACTTCCAAGTTCAGAGTCTAAACTAAACCACAACATTGTCATGCACAAATGACAGTGACTGCCTCGTGGGGTGTGGAGAGAGATGTCCAGCTTGGGTTTGGGGTCTCTGAATCCTGGAACCCTCTCCCCAAATCTGGGAGGGGCGGAGCCTCTGGTGTCCCCCCTCCCAAGGGGCAGAGGCAGTCCTGAACCTCTTCTCTTCTGGCAAGCATCCGCATGTCACTGTTTCCAAAGCATATACTCTGCCAAGCAATACCCCATCCTATTCCAGCCTGTCAACAGTTCGTGTTCCTGTTTTTCTCTGTATTTATGGTTGCCACTGTGTCTGATTTGATTTTGCTGTTCCCTCATTTTACTGAGTAGCAATGTGACCTGTTTTCCTTTGTCTCATGGAACTTAGTAAACTAACCACTGTCTGACTGGGGACAGGTGATGTGTGGGAATGGCGGGGGGGAGGGGCTTGGCAAGCTGTGGCTGCCTGGGCATTTGTGGTCATTCGAGGCTACAACATCTCCCCTCCGGTGAAAGGCTACAGTATTTTGGGTTGGTAGGCAAATTGCAACATTCTGGAAATGGCCTGAGCAAGGCTTCTCCCTCTGGATTCGCAGACCAAATTCTAGACCAAAGACACATGCAGACCAAGTCCCCAGGCCCAGCCTGGAAGGAAGGTCAGCCATTCCACAAGCCCATTCCTCAACTATCTCCCAGTGCACCTGTCTCCAGTTGGCCCCTCATGTCTTCTCCTCTAGCCCTTGTGTGTCTGCAGAACTTGGCTCTGTGAGTACAAGGTGTAATGATGCATGACTTTTGTATGTCTTCACATAAAGGAAACTTGTCATTGGAGCTCATGATTCTGGTCCTCCTGTCTCTGGAGAACAGGGATTCCACCCCCTCTCTGCCTTGGGATGGGTCAGAAATTCTGGTGCCCCCCACGTAGCCCAGTCTCGGCAGGCTCTGAGAAGGGAGGCAAGGGAGATGGTTAAAGAACTTTTTGAGGATGCAGAAATGGGTAAGGGCCTCTGGATAAATCTCATCGGGGTTCGATGCTTCCTCGAGCCTGGCACGGGCCGTGTCAGTCCCTGCGGGGGACTGTCCTGCATGGTCAGTGCCTCCCCAGTCAGCGCCCTTATAAAATGGGGGAAGTGAGGCCCAGAGTGAGCAGGAGACCAGGCACAGCAAGCAGGGACTGGAACCAAACTGTCTCCAGTCAGTTCCAATGGCAGGTTCTCCAAGGGGGGGTGCGGCTAATGGTGAGTGCAGCTCCCCAGTGTTCTCCCTGAAGACCAAAGACGAGCTTTTATGAAAAAGGAAAGTGCTCTGTCCCCCAGCATTCAGGGACAAGGAGAGCAGCACCCCCACCGTCTCACCATCCTCGGGCCAACTGGACCTCACACTGCGGCTCTGGGAGACAGGACTGCCTGCTGTCCCGTAGGAGAGGCAGCACACGTTCACCCTGGCCCTGCACCCGACAGCCCTCGAAGCTAGGACTTGACATCCGATTGCATGTGAGGAAACTGAGGCCCAGCGAAACCAGTAGTGTTCAAGAGGCAGAATCCCTGAGGCACGATTTAGCCTGAGGCCACGTGTGACATTCCCAGGCAGCGGGAAGTGGCCCTGGAGGATTTCTGGGTGACGCACAGCCCCTTGTCTATCTCTGTGGCCTCAATTCTCACTCCAGATCCCGAGTGCACCCCCCAGAGAAGGTGCTGAAGCACAAGCGGAGTGAGCCGCCCTCAGCCCACCACGGGGCAGTCTGTCGCCCAGGCGCCGCTGCACAGTGGTCCACGGCCCAGCCAGCATCTCCCCAACACTGCCTTTTTGAACGGGGCAATCCCCTGGGCAGCCCGTGCTAAAGGCAGAGGTGCCTCCCTTCCCTCCAAGCCTCAGACACAGGCCAGGAGGACCCAAGAGAACTGTCGAGGTCCGTCCGGCCCTGAGACCCTGCGTCAGGCTGCCCCAGGGCATGGGTGCTGTAAATCGCACCATGCACAAACCCAACAAGCACGAAGCAAACTACATCCCAGATACCAAAACTCAGAGAGGGGCGTGAGCAGCCCAGAAGCCAGAGAACTGCATTTCCCTCGCCCCTGTGCCCTGTTAATGCCTGGCCCTCAGAATGCTCTTGTTTTAATAGGAAGCTGTGTTTCATTGTTACCTGTGGGTGTCACTACAGACTTGTTCTGACAGTTCCCCAAGGGATGGAGCCTCTTGTTACATATTTGGCTTCAAACTGCGATGTTGGCTCCATTTCTTTCCTTCTCCAGCTCCCCCCCCCACCATTAATTTCGAATCCCTAGCAACTGTGACTCTGTATTTAGCACAAAAGAAAGCTGAGAACGTGGGTCTTGCCTCCTTCCAGAAATACGTCTGGCTCATCAGGACTTTTTTTTAAAACTTCAAAATATTTTTAAGATATTTTAAACTTTTGTAAAAAAAAAAAAAAGAAAAGAAAACCAACCAACGAGACTCTTCTGAGGAGGAACATTTGTATCCGAATAAGATCCTTGGTGTGTAATTCAGTCTCGCAGTATACAAGCTTTTGTGTATAAATGTTTTATGATACAAATCCCTGTTTTTTGCAGGGCTCTTCTCTTCCTCTTTTGCTTTTTAGATAAATACGTATATTGATATTTTAAATTCATCTTTGCTTTTTTTTTAGAGGAGTTTGTAATCACCTTATAACATGAAAATAAACATTTCCTTTTTAAAATCCAACACATGTGCATTCTGTTTTGACGATGCTGTCTTTCCTCCTGCCAGAGAAATGCCTGGCAGTTTACAGAGGCTTCCGTTGCCCCCCAAGGGTGGGTGCTGTCACCTGTGGTTGGAGACCCTGAGGCAGAGGATCGGAGAGGGGACTGAAGCCCACCTGCCACACATTTAGCCCCGTGGGGCCTGGAGACCTCATAATCGATCTCCTGAGCCTCAGTTTCCCCACTTGGAAGAAACTACTACACCCTTTGAGGCTTTGGGCTGACGAGAGGTGATGCACCAGGAGTCATCACTGACACCCAAGCACGGGCTTTCTCATTGCCAAGGCCAAGGGGGGGGGGGCAGGTTGCAACAGGGGAGTAAGCCCTAGAGGGATGCAGATGGCAATCATGCCACAGACTGTGTTCCTATTGGCCCAGATGTCCTCCACCTTGGGAATCCTGTCTGGGGTTTTCTTACTGAAATCCTCGTTCACTGTCTACCACTAGAATCTGCTGAGAATCTATCACCATGCTGAGATGGTGTGGAGCCCAAGGAGACCTTTAGAATGGATGGATTAATTAGCAAAGCAGGGAAGATACCATCTGCTCCTAACTGAAGCTGACCACCGCCAGCCTGTGGTTTAAAACAAAACAAAAGACACTACAGTCAAATTGCATTTAAATAATTTTATTTAAAAAAAAAATCATCCCAACAGCACCCCACCCCGCAGCCCCTAAGTCACCGCAGCCCGGCAGTACAGGCGCTACACGGGCCCAACGCAGCCCCTTGGCAAGTGCTTCCCGAGAGCCCTAAGAAAACCCCATGTAGAAAAATACAAGGAATAGCTCTAATCTCAGCCAGAGAAAAATACAGCTTTTGGGGATACAAGGGGCAGGTCACAGGAGCTGTACCCAAAATGCATAGACAGGCAGGATGCTCACGGGGGATGGGCTTCGGGGAAGGTCAAGTCTGGGATCTAGGATCCCCATGAGAAGCCGAAAGGAATATTGCATATGAGAAGGCTGGCCATGCCAGGGCCCACCTGCCAGGCCTGTTGCATACATCTGGGGGATGGCTGGGGCTGGCGGGGGGAGCACTAGTTGGGGGGGAGCTGCTGCTTCCCTCACCTGCAGTAGAACACAGTTCTCCTGAGCCCAGAGGCTCTAGGATTGCAGCCTGTCCAGCCCTATCACTTGCCACAGGTTCAGAGAGGCTGAGCAAGTTGCCTGAGCTCTCACAGCTACGGCTTCCAGTGGCCATGTTTCTGCTGTGCCACCCCCTTAGCCCCCGAAGTTGAGGGCTCTTGGCTTTTGCTCAATGCCCCTGTGATGGGGGTCATGGCAGTGCTCTTTCACCCAGGACTGGGTGTTCACACGGGAATCCAAGATAGCAGAGGCAATGGGCAGTCCCGCCCTGGCGTGGAGGGCTCCTCAGGGAAGGCAGGGAGCGGGGAAGTAGAGGGAGAAGAGGGAATGCAGGCCCTCAGGGGGAGAGAGTGGGCAGGGTGCCCTGTGGGCGTGTTTCTGGCTGTGACAGAGAGGTTCATACTTGCTCAGAGACTATCCACCCCTAGATTGTCCAGAGAGGGTCACAGCGAGGTGGAGGCGGTCACAGAACAACCAAGCAGTGCCCCAGAGCAAAAACAACAAGCCTCTTGACTCCCCATCTTGTCCCTAGAGAGGAAGAGCATTTGGGGGCCTCCACAGGGTGGAAGCATGAGGATGCAAGTGGGAGTGGGTGTCCCGTTTTCCTGAGACCCCCATGAAGAGTAAAGCAAATCCCCAAACTTGACTGAATCCTGCCTGCCCACCTCCACCCCGGACCACCAGGTGAAGGCCTGTGCCCTTCTCAAAATCAAAAGGGTCTCCGGTCTGCGGAAAATGAGGACAATGACTTTAAGGGATGCTGGTGCTTCCAGATTTTTCAAGTGGGAGTAAACTTCCTTAAATGACCTCTTTGGACACTGTCACCTTTGGGCCTGAGAGAGAATGGCCCTTGTCTCTCCCGCCTGCCTGCCTCTGTCTCTCTGCTGCCTCCTCCCTATCTCTTCCTCTGTGTGGATTCGGGGATTGGAGAGGAAGCTGTATCATCCTCCATGTGATACCTCTGTCCTTTTCCCATCTCCACTGAAATGGCAGGTGAATGAGAACTCCTGGGTCTTCCGTCCTAGATGACTCCCTCAGATCGTGAGGGGCCTGGCCTGAGAAGGGTGTGTTCATACGATCTGTGCCTACACCTCCTACAAAAGCAGAAGGGGCCGACACCAAGCTGGCCCCAAAGGGCCAAGAACAGTGGATCTCAAATCCCAGAGGCTTCAGACCAGAGAGGCTGAAATGAAAGAATCACTGACTTTCAGAATCAACAAGTTGATGTTTCCTGGAATTCAGCCATCCCAGCTCAAGAGCCTCTTAAGTGGGGATGCCAGCAAGCCCCAAATACCCTTCTGGAGAAGGGTAGGGGCTAGGCTCCCACAACCCTAAATGCTCCCCCTGTGGGGAACTAACTACACCTGAGCCTGTGTGGACCCATTGCCTGGATGCCTCACACCTCAGTCCATGACTGCACTGGGAATATCCAGTTCCTACTTGCTCACCTCCTGTGACAGGGAGCTCACTCCTCCCTGGCAACTCCACAGCTCTGCTGGGAGCTCCCCAGCTCCTAGGACCCTCTTCTCCCAGCTGAACTGAACCCCTACTGAGTGGGGCTCCTCTGGACATCTTGGGAGTCCCAATACTGAGAAGGACCTAGATGTCACTCCAACTGCATCAGGGACCCCAGTGTCTGGTACTCCAGGTGCCCCAGAACCGGAGAAGAGAGATTCCAGTCCGAGGCTCAGAGCCTGCCAGATGGGCAGATGGATGACTGAGTGGCTGGGTCTCCACCCCAGTCACAGGCCTGGGGGCCAGGGTCTAGTCCTGTGGCCCCTGGGGTGTCCAGACCATGTGCTGACTTCAGAGCATCTGGGGGCTGCTGGGGCCTGGTACTTGCGGGGCTCGGCTGGTCTGTGCCAGAGGGTTCCGGCTGATGACCAGCACCAGGACATTGCCTGCCTCTGCCAGGAGCGGCACGGCCAGGCAGCAGTCAAAGTCCCGCGTGCGAACGTGGTTGACCTGCAGGGAACACAGCCAAGGGGACACACAGGAATCAGCTGAGCCCGGCCTGAAGTAGGTAGGAATAGTGAGCTGTCCTTAAGGGTGGGCCCAGGCCCAGCCCAGATACAGGGTAAACCTAGAACAGGCAGAGAGAGAAGTCCTCCTCCATGGAGCTCTCTTTCAATCCCTCTGGTTAGATTTTATCAAAGAGAAACCCCCAAAGGGAACATCAGGACATCCTTCCTGCTCCTCTAACACCTACTTATCTCCCTTTTTCAACATGAAAGAGCAGACCTCACACTCAGCTTCCTGCCCAGAACTGGTGACACTGCTTTGTTTCTTTTTATTTCACATTGACCTTCTATGTCAAGCAAGGGGTGCTGGGTTTTCATTCCTAAAAACATGAAACCCTTCCTTTTAAAATAAATTTAAGTATGAAAAACTCTGCCAACGTAAAGGAAACTTATTCAGCAAATGTAGCACCAACATAGCAGGAATCACGCCACAGAAACAAAAGTAGCTGGGGTGCCAGAAGGGCAGCACGGGGTGGCGGGGCCAGGGCTATCCCAGAGCTTTCCCTCGGCTTTCCCACATTTCCCAGGCTCCCTTGCTGTCAGCAGGTTCACGTGACTGGCTCTGGCCAATCTGCTGTGAAGGGGAGTGGCAGGTGTTGCTTCTGGGTGAAGGGAGGAAAAAAACTCCACAGGTGATTTTCCTGCCTCAGTTCCTATGTCCCATGGCGGAAGGCATTTGCCGGAGGGAAGAGCCCCCATCAGCTTGGAGGAGCAAGCCTATACCAGCCCCCAGTGCCCAAATAAAGGTTTGTGTGTTAAGCCACTAAGATTTAAGGCTGTTACCGCAACATAAATGAGCCTAACCTGACTGTAGGGCTGCTATCATTCCCTTCGCATATGAGGAAGCTGGGGCTCAGAGAGAGAAGGTGACCTGCCTGAGGCCACTCAGCCAGCGTAGAAGTGGGACTCCTTACACAGGAGGCAAGGAAACACTACACTATCCATGGTACCCCCAGCCCAGCATTACCTGAAGGACCCTATCGAAGGGCCGGAGGCCACCACGTTGGGCTGGCCCATCAGGGCGCACAGTGTGGACATAGACACCCTTCTCCAGGAGGCCGTCAGAGACACTAAAACCAAAGTCGTTCCGCAAGGGGTCCTTGTGCAGGGTCACCTGGGAGCAGAAGGAGGAGAAAAGTCCCTGGAGCTCTGACCTTTGCCCCCAGCTCCCCACAGCAGCCTAAATCCCTCAGTGTGGGACCCACACCAGCCCACTGCCCGGAGGCCCTCCCTGCCACTGCCACTGCCACATAGCGCCCCCTCGCGTTCTCCATGGGCAGCACACCCTCCAGTTCCTGGCACTAGTCACAATGGAGAGCTGGGGAAGAGGTTCCTTCTGTTCTTCTTCAGTCCTCTCCCTTCCCCCGGGGAGAATGTCTCCGTGGGGTACCGATGGGGTTTCATCCCTCTAATACTTGCTCTCTCTCAATTTACCAAGAGCCTCTGAGCCTTCTGAGGACTACCAGTGGAGGGGTTTCTTTTCCTCCGTTTGCTTTTCTATATAGTAACCTAGAGATGGCAAGGGAGGCTGGCTTCTCCTTTAAAGAAGTGGTATACACACACACACACACACACACACACACACACACACACACACCGTGCCCAGTCCCAGCGCCCACCTTGTGCATCTCTAAGGACGTGGGCAGCAGCAGCTCCTGCATCTCTTCAGAGGACGCTCCTACCTCCTGGCCCCTCCGCCAGGGCTGGTGGCCAGGCCTGCCCTCGAGGGCCACGCTCCGCACCGTGCCCGTCATGATGGATGCCTGCAGATACACAACCCCTCACGCCGATGCTGATTTGCGGGCTATTTGCAGTCAGCATCTGCGGACACTTAACCATGTGTCAGCCTTCAAGGTCAACGACGGCGCACGGCACAGACAGGGTCCCTGCCCTCCTGGGCTCTCGGTCTGATCGTGGGCAGGGGGAGGGAGTCCTAGATCACACCCGCAATCAGAACACTAACTGTTGGCACTGAATGAGTAACACTCTGTGCTGAGCTCAGTCCTACTCACTCTACACACAGAAGTCATTTTGTTCTCTACGGTACTCCGAGACAGGCAAATACCATTCGGGAGGAGGGTCCATTGTACAGGTAAGGAAACTGAGGCCAAGAGAAAGTATGATTTGAACTCAGAATCTGGTTTCAAAGTCAAGGGTTTTACTTGCTCATCATAAAAATAAGAAAGATAAAATCACACACAAAGCCTAAAAGCGTTTACCACCCCAAGAGTCTCACTAAAAGATCTTAAAGGATGAACTCAGAAGCAAAAAGTGGAATGCAAGAAGCAACAGTCAGCAAAGAAATTAAGTGCCTACAACCCAAATGCGTGGTGACTAAAACGCCACTTTAACTAACTGAGCAATTTATAAACAAGCAGGGAGACAAAAGGAAAGAGTTTAGAGGGGAAATGGGAGCACCCTACAGGTCCTGTCTCATTCAGGAGGGGGGCCAAAGGCATTGATTCGACTCTGCTAGAAAAAGTAAAATGCACCTGGTCTTTTCAGAAAGTCAGTGATATGAAAGAAATTGAGGAGACACAAAAAGATGGAAGAGCATTTCATGTTTATGGATCGGAAGAATAAACATTGGTAAAATGTCTATACTGCCCAGAGCAATCTATACTTGCAATACCATCCCGATCAAAATTCCACCAACATTTTTCAAAGTGCTGGAACAATGCTAAAATTTATATGGAACCAGAAGAGACCCCGAATTGCTAAGGAAATGTTGAAAAAGAAAAAGCTGGGGGCATCACATTACCTGATTTCAAGCTTTATTACAAAGCTGTGATCACCAAGACAGCATGGTACTGGCACAAAAACAGACACATAGACCAATGGAACAGAGTGGAGAGCCCACATATGGACCCACAAATCTATGGTCAAATCATCTTCGACAAAGCAGGAAAAAAATATGCAGTGGAAAAAAGACAGTCTCTTCAATAAATGGTGCTGGGAAAATTGGACAGCTACGTATAGAAGAATGAAACTAGACCATTCTCTTATGCCACATACAAAGGCAAACTCGAAAGGATGAAAGACCTCATGTGAGGCAGAAATCCATCAAAATCCTGGAGGAGAACATAGGCAGTAAGCTCTTTGACATTGGCCACAGCAACTTCTTTCAAGACATGTCTCCAAAGGCAAAGGAGACAAAAGCGAAAATGAACTTCTGGGACTTCATCAAAATAAAAACCTTCTGCACAGCAAAGGAAACAGTCAACAAAACAAAGAGGCAACCCACAGAATGGGAGAAGATATTTCCCAATGACACTACAAAGGGCTGGTATCCAAGATCTATAAAGAACTACTCAAACTCAACAACCAAAATAAAGATCATTACATCAAAAAATGGGCAGGAGACATGAAGAGGCTCTTCTCCATAGAAGACATACAAATGGCTAACAGACACATGAAAAAATGTTCATCATCACCAGCTACCACGGAAATTCAAATCAAAACCACACTGAGATACCACCTTACACCAGTCAGAATGGCCAAAATTAACAGGACAGGAAACAAGTGTTGGAGAGGCTGTGGAGGAAGGGGAACCCTCTTATACTGTTGGTGGGAATGCAAGTTGGTGCAGCCACTTTGGAAAACCGTGTGGAGATTCCTTAAAAAATTAAAAATAGAGCTACCCTCTGACCCTGCAATTGCACTACTGGGCATTTATCCCAAAGATACAGATGTAGTGAAAAGAAGGGCCATATGCACCCCAATGTTCATAGAAGCAAGGGCCACAATTGCCAAACTGTGGAAAGAGCCAAGGTGCCCTTCAACTGATGAATAGATAACGAACGTATGGTCCATATATACAACAGAATATTACACCTCCATCAGGAAGGATGAATACCCAACTTTTGTAGCAACATGGACGGGGACTGGAAGACATTATGCTGAGTGAAATAAGCCAAGCAGAGAAAGTCAAGTATCATATGGTTTCACTTACTTGTGCAGCATAAGGAGTAACATGGAGGACAGTGGGAGAAGGAAAGGAAATGTGAACTGTGGTAAATCAGGGAGAGGGATGAAACATGAGAGACTTGGGACTCAGAAATAAAATGAAGGTCTTGGAAGGGAGAGGAGTGGGGGGGATGGGAGAGCCTGGTGGTGGGTACTGAGGGCACATATTGCACGGAGCACTGGGTGTGGGGCATAAACAATGAATCTCGGGACACTGAAAAAATAAAATAAATTTTAAAAAGTTAGTGACATGGTCTATCCATAGAATGGAATACTATTTGGCCATAAAAAGCATGAAGTACTGATATGTTCTATGACATCAAGTTAAATGAAAAAAATTTAGACACAAAAGGCCACCTACTGTGCGACCCCATTTATAAGAAATATCCAGAATGGGCAAAGCCATGGAGACAGAAAGCAGACAGCGGCTGGGAGATGTGGCAGTTTTTTCTGGGATGTTTTAGAAATGTTCTGGTCATGTATATACAGTATCATGAATACACTAAAAGCCCCTGAATTATTCGTGATTATCCTTAATTCATTCTTTTTAATATTCAATTTATACTTAAACATGGTAAATTTTATGTCATGTGAATTTTATCTTAATAAACAAAAATTTTAAATTAGCATCATTAAAAAGGTGCTGGACTAAAATTAAGAGAGACTGAAAAGGCATAACAACAAGGTGCCAAGCATGGTCGGGGCACTGGTTTAGCCAGACAAGGTGTAAAGGGAAATTTGGGGTCAACTGTGAAAACCTGGATATGACCTTGGTATTAGAAGAGATGAAAATGTATTAGATGCTTATTTCCACATATGGAAAAAAAAGGAGTAGTTGATAGACTCTTGGAACATTGAAAAAATAAAATATCACTTAACCATGAATAAACAATGAAATGTACAAAAGAGCATGTACATCATGGTTTCATCATCCTAAAAATACATATACTCTCCGTTAAGCAGTAACAGTTATAATCTATGTGTGGTGGGAATGTTGTGTTCTTATATTTTATTTTGCTTATTTTAGTTTTGATTTTTTTCTCATTATCTAATTTTGCACCATCCACACATATGGCTTCTGTAATAAAATATTTTAAATTTAAAAATTGATTATTAAAAGAAATGAAGGGCGCCTGAGTGGCTCAGAGGGTTGAGCCTCTGCCTTCTGCTCAGGTCATGATCTCAGGGTTCTGGGATTGAGGCCCGCATCGGGCTCTCTGCTCAGCCGGGAGCCTGCTTCCTCCTCTCTCTCTGCCTGCCTCTCTGCCTACTTGTGATCTCTCTCTCTGTCAAATAAAGAAATAAAATCTTTAAAAAATGATAAAGATAAATAAAAGCATATAAAATTTCATAAGGATGCAGATTTGAACAAATCTGTGAAGAATCTTGATCTGCAGAGAACCCTACACCCAACAAAAGGGAATTTGCACTGTTTTGCAGGCACATGTGAAATGTTTACTGAAACTGATTGGCCACAGAGAAGTCTTAGCAAATGCCCAAGAATTCAGAGCAAAACTGAACACATTTTCTGGCCACAGTGCATATGAATTAAAACCAAATATGAATCTGGGTTTAAAAAACCAAAATTCTCCACTTCTGGGTAATTCAAGGGCTTAACTAAAATCAAAGATTTTTGAAATATTTAGAATTGAATGATCCATAAAAGCGTCACAAATCAAAATTTGTGGAATGTAGCCAAAGCAGTACCTGTGGGTAAAACCATAGCTTAAGATGCCCTATGGTAGAAAAAAAGGAAGACTGAAAATGAAGGAGCTAAGAAACCAGGAAAACTATCACTATTAAAACACAAGTAAAGAAGAAGTGAATCACAGAAATGAGAAAGACAGAAAATAATGAAACATATGAGAGAATTAACAAAGCCAAAACTCAATTCTTTGAGGAGGCTAGTGATTGGTAAGATGAATGGAGAAAGAAAAAATCAACAATTTAGGGGGAATCAAGTGGAAGTTTAAAGTATTGTCCTCAGAGCATGAAGGAGATTCTGAAATGAGCCAGGGGGATCCTTCCAAGACCTTCCCGGGGGCAGCCTGTTATGGGCTGTGCTGACCTCACACAAAGCTGTATTCACTTCTCAGCCCTGCCAAGCCCTCATCCCCTGTGCTGTCCCTGACGCTCACATCCACGTGCCTCCACGGGGCATGCCCACAGCCACGTCCCCCGGCTGCACCTGCACACAGACACCAAAACCGCCCCTTGGCATCCAAATGTGCGCCCAGACACACCTGTTTGGAAGACAGCCTCCGCATCTGTGCACACACGAGCATGCTCGACAATGACGCCAGATGCGTCCGCATGTGTGCACGCCGCGACGTGCCATGCTAGTGTTCTCCATCACACCTGCATATGTGTCCATGCATGGCCGGCGCGCGTGTGAAGACACCTTTACACGGAGGGCGCCGGGTGAATGCGGGGTGCATACCACACACGAGCAGAATCCCATCAACATGCTTGCTTCCTACTGGGCACGCACAACGGTAGTGTCCATGCAGGGGGCCCCCAGGGAGGTCTGGGGGGTGGGTGGCCCTACCTCCAATTCCCTCAGCAGCTCTGACTGACCACATGACTCCAGGTCTTCGAGCGCTTCCCCGAACATGCGCCAGAAGCCCTCCTCGCGGGCAGGGCCGGGGGCTGGGCTGTAACGTAGGAACCAGAGAGCGTCAACTCCTGGCGGGCAGGTGGGCGGGCAGGCGGGCTGGGGCCTGAGGAGTCTTCGGGGCCCCAGGGCCCAGCGTTGGGCTCAAGGGGCCTTAGGGTGGGCGGGCGGGCGGGCAGGCAGGCAGGCAGGCAGGCGTCCTCGGTGGCAGTGCTGGGGCCCCGGGGCAGTGGTTGGTGACACAGAATGGGGGGAAGAAGACGTAGTTAGGGAGAACCAGGACTGTCGGTGGCCAGTTAGAACAGGGGCAGATGAGACGGGGTGGAGAGCGGTGACACAGGACGCCTGAGAAGAGAGACAGACAGACGGACAGACAGACAGAGAGGAGATCCATGGTGTAGCCCCAGAGGACAGCCCCTGGCCCCACCCAGACACATGGCATCGTAGCACAGTGACAGGGACAGAGCTGGAGCCAGCCAGGACACAGAAGGATGGAGAGGATGGCGTATCTGTGCTGGGGGAAGGGCCCGGGCCACTGCATGGCTTCTGCTGCATGAGCCTGTCATCAGCTCTAAAATCAAGGCTCGTTAGAATGGTAACAAGTCAGACTTGCATGCTTCCTAGTTCACAAAGCCACTTGCCACCTACAAAGTCCCGGTCGCTTATAAAGGATGATTTGCAAAGCACTTTCTTAAAAAGACCCGCGAGCTCTTCTCTCCTAGGAGGGGACCCAGGGAGGACGAGGTGCAAGAGCTGCCTGCTGTCCTTCCCATTCTAAAGATGAGAAGACTGAGGCTGAAGGCTATTCTCTCCATTCAAACCAATCCTACAAACATTCCCTGGGCCAGGGCTCGGCGGGGCCTGGGGCTATGGTGGTGAGTGAGGTGCAGCCCCTGTTCTTCAGGAGCTGGCCCCTCGGCCCCAAGCTGTGCAGTAGCACCCACTGGTGGCCAGGCACTCAGCTAGGGGTGCTACGCAGAAGGGACAACAGCCAGGTCATTAACCAGTGGGCACAAGGCGGCCAACTCCGCGAGGAGGCTCACAGGAGCGGCTGGGGACCAGCAGAGGGAGGGATGCCTCGCGCCTGGGGAAGTCAGGGGAGCCACCGCACCTGCTGGTGGGGGAATGTGACCGGGGCTTCCCAGGCTGCAGAAGCCTTGGTCAGGAGACAGAAGGAAAGGCACTGGGGGCAGAAGGAAGTGCCCCATCCAAAGCACAGAAGCAGGAGGGGGTGCGGGGCTGGGTGAGGAGCAGGGCTTCTCCGTGGGGCCTGCTCTTGGCAGGAGCCTCTGCCAGGAGTCATGCAGCGCGTCCTTCAAAGCCAAAGCTGCCAAAACCCCCAACAACCTCCACCAGGGCGGGGACCTGGAACCCAAGGGCCCTTGCAGGAGGCCACCAAACCGTGTGGGCTAAGTCAGAGGAGTCGGGTTCAAGCTCTGAGCTGTTCATCTGAGAACAGGGGATCACCAGACTCGGGAAAGGCAAACACCTTCCACACCTTTGCCGCTGCTGTGCCCTCTGCCAGGCCCCCCTTGTCTCCGTCTCAGCCTGGCCAAGGCGGCTCTGCCTGATGTTCCCTCTCCTCTCCCGGGAGGCGCCCCTCCTTGGGAGCCAGACAAGACTCTCTGCTTCCTCACCACTGTGGCACAGGGACCCTCAACCCAACCGAGCCAGGAGACTGTGATTTCCTCCTCCCTCGTGGCCTTCCCACCACAGACCTAATTGGTGGTTCCCAGTCCTCCTCTTCCTCCTCCTCAGGGAAGCTCTCATCTGTGGGGGCCGGGGTGTAGCTCGTCCTCCGGGGTTCAGTGAGTGGGGGGCTGCTTCTCAGCCGGCTGGGCCGCCACTCCTGGGGGGTCACACCCCGAGCCACCGTCTGCGGAGTGTAGGAGCCTGCCAGGTGGAGAGGGGGCTGTCTGTAGCTTGCCCTCCTTCCCGCCCCTTTTCCAGCTCTGCTGGATGTTCCCGGATAGGTCTTTGCCCCCTCTGACCTGACAGGACTCCCAAGAGTCCCCTGAGGGCCCTGCCACCTAGTTGCTGCCCCCAGAACCTCTGGAACTCCTATCACTCAGAGAAGTTAATGCCCACAGCTCCAAGACCCTGTCCCAGCTCCACTGGGCTTTAGCCCGGCTGTCTCCTGCTTGGGGAGGAGGTTTGCTATTTTAACCATTCCTCTCTGCCTGCCTTTGGGAGCTCTCAAGACCATGCCCCAGGGGCAAGCTAAGAGATGATGATCATGTAGAAGAGATTGGGAAGTGGAGACCCAGGGAAGGCAAATAGACAGCCAGTGAGGCCCAGGACTGGGAGCCACTCGAGGCCACTTACAGGCTTTGCTCCACTAGTTCACTGAGCTGGACCTTAGAGACACCAGAAGGCCAGCTGCTGAAGTCACGTGCCCCCCAAAGCCCAAGGCCATCCATAGGTCTCAACACGCATGGGCAGAGGGGCTTGTGTTCTCAGAGGGCAGCCTGGGCGTGTCCACCTTAAGGCTGGGTCTTGCAGAGGGGGCGGGAAGGGGCTTTCAACCTTCCCATCTTCAACTGGATGCAATAAACATTGTTTGGGCTCCTGCTGTGTACAGAGCACTGGGGCTAGGAATGAGAAAGACAAAAGTAAGGCCCTCTTGGTCCCTAACCTCAGGGCAGGGAACTATTGGTTATCAAAGATGTGTGAAGGCCTGAGGTCATGCTCTGAGCAGTGAGGGGCCCTGAGAATGGCTAATGGGGCCCAGGATGGGTCTGCCTTCTGGAGGTCTCCCTGAAGGATGGAGCAGGGAGAGGAGGAGGGAGGATAAGGCAGAGAGAACAGGTCCCGCCAACACCTGGCTGCTGGGGTGGTCCAGAGAGAGCATGTCGCTGGTCTTAGAGCCCTGAGGCATTACCTGGGCCCCCGAATCCAGCCTCCGTGGCCGAGCTGTCCCAGGACTCCACAGCACTATCCACACTGGGTACAGCGGGCGAGAACCGGGCTGCCAGCAGGCCTCCTTTGAGTGCCTCTGGTGGGTCTTCATCTGCATCACTGGCCTCGCTGAGGCTGCCCGACTTGTGGCGTGGGAGGGGGCCTGGGACAAAAAGGGGGAGTCACCACCACTGGCCTCTGACCTCAGAGACTCACAGACACTCAGTGAGCCTCAGTTTCCCCACTTCAGTCTGGTTTGAAAACTCGCAGGCACCGAGCCCTCCACCCCCAAGCCTGCTGCTGAGCAATGTGACAGAGGGGAGGGGACACACTAATGGGCAAACCCATTTCACAGACAGGAAAACTGAGGTTGAGTTCTCTGAGCTCGTCCCCGCGGAGCCCAAGGCTCTGGGTCTGCACAACATGCCCAAAGTCACATGATGAACAACAGTGGAGCCCTGATGGGAAGGAAGACCCAAAAGCTCGGGCTCCTTCCACTGCAGATGGCGGGCTCCCTGCCAAGGTACAGGGTGCAAATTCAGGGGAAACGGAGGAATGTATATGTTATAGCCCTAAGGCAGAACAAGCAGACTTGACAGGCGGGAGGCGATGGAGGGAGTGGTGTAGACCCAGATTCTGCCCCACATGAGCTGTACCCTTGGGACCACCACTCCCTTGTCTTGAGTCTGGTCTCCTCAGCTGTCCCCAGTGTCTTCCCAACTCTACAGGATCTGGTGAGAATGCCATAAGGTTGGGCACAAGAACCCGGCACAGAGGGATTTCTTTTCCTAAATGGGTGGATGGCCCCGGGGGAGGAGGTAAGGCTCACGGTCTAGCTGCTTCTTGATCTTCAATGTGACAGTCTCGCCAGCCACCTGCAGAAGGTGGATGGCCTCACTCAGAGGCCGGCCCTTGAGGCTAACGCTATTGATGGCCAGTATACGATCCCCAACGTGGATAGCGCCAGTCCTGGGAAAGGGGCACAGGACAGAGAATGAGAGAAATGCAAGGCTTTAGGGAGGGGGTCTGTCCTCAGGGTACTCAGGAACCCCCAGGCACAAGCTCAGTTAAACCCAGCTGTAACAGAAAGCAAGTGTCATCGAGGGTGGCATTCATAAAGTCTAGAATTTGGGGATGCTGAGATGGCTCTTTGGACAGAAGCGCCCGATTCTTGATTTCAGCTCATGATCTCAGGGTCATGAGACTTAGCCCCGCATCGGGCTCTGTGCTGGGCATGGAGCCTGCTTAAGATTCTCCCTCTCCCTCTTCCCCTCCTCCCACTCTCTCTCTAAAAAACAAAAAATTAAAAAAAAAATTAAGTCTAGAATTTGGGAGGGAGGGGATGATTCTGCCCGACTTTAAAGTTAGGTTCTGGAACCTGACCTGGGTAGGGGAGGCAGGCAGCCCACCTGACTCCCCAGGGGCCTGGGGGCATAAGCATAAGCCCCTGGGGGGACTGGGGGGCTGAGTGTGGGAGGTCAGAACTGTCTGTCCCGTGTGGCAGACACCAGCCCCATGTGGCCTCTGGGTCCTGAAACATGGCTGGCCCAAACCGAGATGACTTGGCCATGTAAAATACACACCGGGTTCTGAAGACACAACATGAAAAAAAGCATGTAAAACATCTCGTTCGTAATTTGTATGTTGACTACACATGTTGAAATAAATATGTACTTAGGATTCATTTTATTTATTTCTTTTTATTTTTCTAATATGGCCGCCAGCAAGTTTACACTGAAACGTGGGGCTCGCGTTACAGCTCTGAGCTAGATCAGCCCGGGGAGGGCAGGGGGCACTGCCTGTTGTGCTCTCGGCGCCCTGATTCACCTGCTCGCCCCACTCTGGACAGCCCGTGACACCCTCTTTCTCACAGCTTCCCCAGAGGACAGGACAGCAGGGAGGCCCCTAATGCCTCCAAAAAAGCCCCAGGCTGTGCGAGGACTGAAGGCACACAGCAGGTGCTCCAAAAAGGCTCACCATGCTGACTTTCCAGAAACTTGGAATCTCTAGGTTGGGAGGGAGGTCTGCCAGGGGGCTAGTCTGCCTCTGTGGAACTGAGGCTGAGAGAGGGAAGGGACAGGCCTGATGTCACCCAGGACATCGACGTTAGAACCGAGGTCAGAATCCACTTTGGCTGCTCCCAAAGCCCAACCCCTGCCCCGTGATGGTCCCCATGTGTCCCCACAGAACCCCAGCTCACCTCTCAGCCAGACCACGCTTGGTGAGGCCTGAGATGACAATGGGGTCAAAAGGTTCCTCTGTGCCCGAGATGGTGATGCCCAGGGGACCCCCATAGCGTTTCAGTTCCACTGTGTAGCTGATGGCACCTGTGGTCTCTTGCTCATCTGCAAAAGTGGCACCCATGAGGCAGGCTGCAGCGAGGTGGGACCCAGGAGCTGGACGCCCCCAGCCCGCAGCGCCCCAGTATACTCACTCCCTCAAATTCATCCATTCACTCAATCCACAATCCACCTATCTACACATGCCATGACTTCGGATGGCACTGTCCGGGGACCCTGAGGTCTCCTTCCGCCACCACAAATGTTTTCTTGCACCCAAACCCCATGGAAAAAAGAAGAAAGAAAAGGATCATGAAACCAACATTCTAAGCTATAGATTTCACCCTGGACACAGAAGGACAATCCTGAGGATAAGAAGAAATGAAACTTTGGCTTTTCTTTTAAAACAAGATTATGAAGAATCTGCCCACAAAAGGTCATCCCTCCCAGGACAGGGGGCGGCAGCTGCCCCTCTGAATAGCGGACTGGCTTTCCAGGGGCCACAAACCTCAGCCCTCTCTTCTGCCTCCTGAATCTGTATCATTCTTTTCTTACCTTCTGTCCAGGTCACTCACTTCTGTCACCTGTCTGGCCTCAGACAGTCTGTTTCAGAGTTGGCAGCCTCTACTTCACTCACAGGCCACGCACATAGGACCTAGCCCTGCCCCCATCCCTGCCGCCCAACCCGCTCACTGCTGCCCCCCTGTGGACCTCCTCTGCTAGGCTCTGGGCTGGCATATGGAGGATCCAGGCAGCCCCCCGGACTGTAAATCGTTGGTACAGGGCTCCCTCCTTGCATTTGCTCATTCAAAGAGTCTCCACCAGCAGCCTGCCACCTCCCCCACCTTGGCCAGAGGGCGCCCGGAACTGTAAGCTGGAGCCCGCTGCTCCGGTGAGGGGACCGAGAGAGGTGGCAGGGCCGGGTGGCGGCCATACCGGAGTTGTCCTCATCCTTCCGGATCTTCAGCTTCACCAGGTCCTCGCATTGCCGCAGGATTTGTACAGCGTCCTCCATGGGGCAGTTGTCCAAGCGGATGTTGTCAATGGCGAGCAGCTTGTCGCCCGGCTCGAGGGTGCCAGTCCTGCAGGAGTTAGGGGTGGGGGACACAAGGAGCCTGGCACATGGTACTCCCCCTGGACTGCTCCCCTTACCCTGCACCCAGGGCCATCCCTACCTGTGTGCCACACTGCCCTTCTTGATGTCAGAGATGATCAGGGGCTCTCCTCGCTTCCTGCTGGTTGCTGGGGAGAAAGAAGCCATGAATCCAACCTTTGACAGCCTCAGCCTCAAGAAGGGGTGCTGGGAGGGCCAGGAGTTGGGGCATGAAGGCTGGGCCACACATTCCCTGCTCCCACTGCTTCCTGCCTGGTGACCATGAGCAAATCAGCCCCCTTTCTGCCTCAGTTTCCCCTCTGCAAAACGGGGATGATGCCAGAGAACTCATGGAGATGTCATGAGATTAAAGTAGCCAAGGCAAAACCTAACACGGATCCCAGCACACAGAAGGTGTTCAAGCCACATCAGCCCTTTCCCTTCTTCTCAGCCTATCCCCCAGCAAACTGTGAGCCCCCTGAAGGGGCTGTGTCTGGCTGGCATTCCCACCTAGCACAGGGCTGGGTGACCCACCACAGTTGAGTCTTCCTTTCTCCCAGCTGCAGGGTGTGCTGGCCGAATGGCTCCCAGGGAGCTCCCTTCCTGGGAATTGCCCAAGATTGTACAGCTCCAGGGTGTGCCCTGGTCCACAGAGTGGTGCAAAGGCCCGCCCCCAGCCTCATTCATGACAACTTCCAAAGCCTTCCCAGCCCTAGAGCTCTCCGCGAGACAGGCTATTATCACTACCAGCTTCTAGGTCGGCCCAGGCTCCCATCCCTCACCTCACACAGCCCTTCTCAGTAAAGCCCCCAAATATAACTCTTTGTCTAAGAAGCTGTTTCTGGGGAAATGGGACCTTTTCTTGCAAAAAAAAAAAAAAAAAACCCGCATCCATCTGGGGCTTTCCCATTAGTGACCAGATGGTAGGAGCCCCTTCTGGCCCATGTGGCGTCTTTTTGCAGATGAGACAAGGGCACCCTTTCCAATCAGTCCATTGAGGAAATGATGTAGTAAAATTTTAAGTCCACCTCAAATGGGCACCCTTGTGTCATGTACAACTTGTACAACTGTATCTGGCAGCCCTAGCTAGAGTTTAAACTCCCACCTCCATTGACTGTGGAGTCTGGGGTAGGAAGGAGCTGCAGCAGCAGCCCTTTTAGACAGCTGCTGTCTGTCGAGGCCAAGGTAGGGATTGAAGATCATTTCACAAACCTAACCCACATGTTTGGTGCCTTACAGGCCACTTAATCCCACCAGGATACCCAGATGGCCAGGAGACTCCACTGTGCAGAATAGAAAACTGAGGCTTCCAGTAACTAGGGGGTGTCACCCAAGAAAACACATCAGGGCCCTGCAGGCAGAGGGAGCTCAAGCCAGCCCTCCCACCAGAAGCGTACTCCCTCCACACACACACACCCGGGCTGGAGGTGTGCAATTTCCCCCAGCAGGCGGCTCGCCTGGAGCAGGGACTGAATGGCAGGGAGGGACTCACAGCCAATGGTGATGCCCAGCTCCACACCACGCCTCTTGGGCAGCTTCACGTGGAAGGTGCCACTGCTCGGGATGACGGACTCTGTGTGCAAACATGTGACGTGTGTGAGACCCAAGGGAGGAGATGCAGGAGGTCCCAACTCCCCACCCATTCTAGGCCAGCTGGGAGAGAAAGCAGTCACTGCCCCAACCCCATCCTGCTTTTTCAACCTGACAGAGGAGAAAACTGAGGCACTGTGAGCTGACATTTGTCCCAGAAAACCACTCCGATCAGAGCAGACTTGGGGCTGGCACCTACACCCCATGACCGCCACCAAGGGGGTTCCCCAGATCCAAACCCAAGCCAGTTCGGATCCAGTAACAATTTACTGAGCACCTACTATGTGCCAGGCATTAGTGGGGTGTTTTCACATGATTGATCCCATGTAATCCAAACAATATCCACTGTAGTAGAAGGACTTTAGTCACTACTTCCTAAGTGGGGGAATTGAGGACGGGCAGGGAGCAGGAGAGTCCTGTCCCAAGTCACAGAATGTCCAAATCACAGGAACAGAGAGTTCTAACCCTTTGTTTGTGTTTGGGGTTCTTTGCCTAACGCCTGCTGAGGGACATGGAATATTTTTGGCTCCCCTCTGCCCTCCCTTAGGTCCTGTTTTGACACAAAAAAATCCCTCATCAGCCCTCAGGCTGGGGTGTGGGATCCCTGCCTCTCGGGTCAGGGCCTTCCCTTCCACCACTGGTGCACAGACACACAAATACTCTGGGAGAAGGTCACCAGGAGGGAGTGGGAAGGGGCTGGAAGGGATATCCCGAGGCAGGAGCAGGATAAAGGGAGGAGGGTACACAGGAAGGTAGGAGCACTCACTCACCTGCCACATCAAACTCGACCTCCAACACGACCTTGTGGGCCAGGGCTGCATTCCGCAGCAGCTGGTTGGCCTCTTCCATTGTCCCATCCTCGGTGGCAATACCATTGATGGACAGGACCCGATCCCCCACCTGCAGCAGCCCGCACCTGAATCCCGGGTAGACCCGCAGAGAGAAGCAGCTCCGTTACCCATCACAGCTATTCCTGGGACACGGGAATGCCGTGTGGGCACAGGCCTGGGGTCTGACTCACAGCTCTGCCTTGGGCTGGCTACAGAGCCTCAGGCAACCTACCCGGTGACTCTGGCTAAGAGAGTGAACTTGCTGGGCCTCGGTTTCTCTATCTGTCCAAGAAGGAGGACACCGTGCCTTATGAGGTGTGTGTACAGGGAACCCTGACTTCAGACAGACAGGGGTTCAAGTCCTGGGTCACTCATGAGCTGTGTGACCCTGGGCAAATGAATCAGCTTCTCTGCACCTCGGTTTCCTCATCTCTAAGTGGGGCTGATGATGGAGTGGGTGGGATGGTTAAGTGAGGGACTCTCGTGAAGCCAGGCTTGGCATGGGACTCACTTTCCCTGGCTGGCTGTGAGCCCCTTAAATTGGAGAGTGGCCGGCTCAGTGGGCTGGCGGCCATCAGCTCACCTCTCTGCCGGGCTGTCGGGCTCAATGAAGCGCACGAGAGGAGGGGAGGACAGGGTCTCAGTGGCGAAGATTCCTCCCTGGAGCTGGAGGCCGAAGCCACTGAGGGGGTCTCCGCAGAGCACGACCTCCGTGGTCTCTGTGTGCACGATCTGTCCCCCAGGCCCCACCGTGCTGGAGGCCAGTGACACTGCAGGACAGGCGGGCAAGGCTCTCAGGTGGGCAGTCCCAGAGAGCCCTTCCTGCCACCACCAACACACGCCCAGGCTCAAGGACCTGGGGTGAGAGCGGGGAGTGAGTGTGGGCCCTGCCTCACCCAACGGCTGGCAGAGTCACAATGTATTCCGAAACCTGCTGTCCCCTGGGTTAAGTTCCACCCAGCGGCCATGTGACACGGATGAAGGAAGCCAGCTCCCGGGACTGTCGTGTCATAGAACAGAGCTTCTGAGGGTTGTGTGGGCATGTGATGTTAGCTTCATCCTAACGCTCCTCTAATACCACAGTCCATAGTACAGTGATTTAGGTGCTTGCTTTATTGGGATACAATTCACCTACCCTAGTATTCACCAATTTCAAGTGTACCCTTCAGCGGGGTTTTTAGTATATGGACAGTGTTGTGCAACCACCAGTACCATTGATTAGAGAATGCTTTCTTCACCTCAAAAAGAAACCTTGTGCCTTTTAGCTACTGCCCCAAATCCTCCCATCTCTCCCCACCCCAAGCAACCACTAACCTATTTGCTTCTGCATAGATTTGCCTCTTCTGGACATCCCACAAAATGGAATCCTATAATCTGTGGCCGTTTGTGTCTGGCTTCTTTCACTAAGCACAATGTTTTCAAGATTTATCCATATTGTACCGTGTATCAGGAATTCATGCCTTTTTATGGCCACATAGTATCCCATTGTATGAATACACCACATTTTGTTTATGCATTCAACTCTTAACGGACATCTGGGTTGCTTCCACCTTTTGGCAAAAATGAATAATTCCGCTGTGAATATTCATGTGTAAGGTTTTGTGTGAACATAACATGTTTTCATTTCTCTTGGGCATATACCTAGATATGGAATTACTGGATCGTATGAAAACTTTCTATTTGATAATATATATATATATTTTTTTTTTTTTAAGATTTTATTTATTTACTTGACAGAGAGAAAGATCACAAGTAGGCAGAGAGGCAGGCAGAGAGAGAGGAGGAAGCAGGCTCCCCGCCGAGCAGAGAGCCCGACGCGGGCCTCAATCCCAGGACCCTGAGATCATGTCCTGAGCCGAAGGCAGAGGCTTAACCCACTGAGCCACCCAGGCACCCTCTATTTGATATATTATGTTACTTAATGTATACTGTTTTATATTCTATATATGAAACACATTTGTATTAATATGGACATTAGCTATCATTTCTTAAATATAATTTATTATATTTAATTATACTACTGATTATATTTTACTATTATATCTTTATTACTACTCTGTTATATTTTATATTATATAATATGTGTAATATATTTTATGTTGTTGCATATGTTGTATTATTATATTTATATGTATTATATTTTCACTGTTACATCCTTAATAATAAGAATGGTGTCTGGTACATAGGTACTCAAACTGTTTAATGAAAATAATTATCATCAATATTAATGATAACATTAGTCATCTATCCTAGGGAAAGGACAGATAAATGGTCCCAAGAGCCCCCAGCCTCCCTATGCTTCTGCCAATGAACAGTATTTCTGAATCTTTTCGCCTACACACTCCCAGCTTTGATGGTTGACAAAGGTGGTTAGTAAAGGCATATTTTACCTTTCATCTGACTCCGAAATCTGTTTCCCTTTTCACCCTGGCTTCCAGGAAGCTCATAGCCATATTTCAGGTGCCAGGTGATATGTACTCCTCTTTTCCCTCTTTTGGCTCAATTCTAAATGGCCCAGTTTGACTCTTCATCCTTCCTGGAGGTCTCTGCAGCTCACATGGCACGAGGCTGGACAGACTTTCTACATCAGCAAAGGAAGGACTTTTCCCAGGAAAGACTTCAAAATTCTTGGCATTCTCATGACTTTTGCTACCTCCACGGGTCTCTTGCATTATCATTCACTACTATTTGTCTTTCCATTTATTTACTTTTTAAATGCCTTCATTTCAAATGCGAACTATATACATAGTGATTATAAATAAAGAGAAATGCCTATAAAAAGGGAAGTAGAAATATGTTTGTGTGTACATATTATGTGCATGTGTGTATGTATATAATATTCATTATATATAATGATATATATATAATGATATATATATATATAATGATATATATATATATATATATATATATATATAAAATGAAAGTGAAAATTATTACATCCTGGATGGCCAGTCTCAGGCCTACATGTCTTTGTCTTAGGGGAAATTAAAAAATGTCAGAGAAGTGGTACAGACACAGCAACACCACAATCAGACTTTCTCCCTGAATGGATCAGAATGAATCACAGAATGAAAGAAAATGAAATGGAGTTACTGTGAGATCTTCATGCACATCTCGAGGTATCCTTTCCTCGAGACACTTTGCCATAACCTTCTGGGAACTTCAACAATCAAAATACAAGACTAAAGTGTACAAAGTGACTGATACCGCTTAGGTGCATCCTTGTGCTGTGTACAACCTGCACAACCATCCATGACAGCCTAGTGGGCCACTCATGCTGTTTAATAACCCTACACACACACCTGGGACTCTGTCCCAAATACCCCTATCCTTTGGCAAATCTCTCAGGTATACAGGCAGCCCAAAGTAGAGGAGAAGAGACCATGGCTTACTTACATGAGCTTTTGTGTTCCTTTCTTCGCTGTCTCCTCCGCCCCATTGTGGTCCGGGGGCTCATGGGGTGGGATCCACGGGGAAGCGTGCTGGGGTTGGTGCAGGGAAAGGCATGATTCATGGTCGGCGAGGAAAAGGGAGTCGAGGACAAGGCTGGGAAGATGAGAGCACAACCCCATGAACCCCAGAAGGGCCCTCTGCCCTGACACACAATGGGTGCCAAGCAACCACAGAGAGACACTGGGATGCCTTCCCTCTTTCACCTCGAACACTGGCTGTGTGACCTCAGGCAGGTCTTGCCCACTTGGGGCCTCAAAGACCGCTGGGTTTTCACAGACATGGTGAAACCCAACTGCCAGGGATAGGGGCCCATCTCATCACTAATGTGCCGCACGACACTGGGCAGACCTCCTAATTTCTCTGAGTCTTGGTTTCCTCCCCTATGAAACATGCACAAGCCCCAGTGTGGTGGGCCCATTACATCGGCTCTGGTCCTGGCCAGCAGGTGTGGCCCAGGTGGGCGTCCTACAGTGGCCGGGCCGGGGGCTGTGACAGGAGAGCACGCAGGGGTCCCAGCGGTGTGGTTGCTCACTCCTCTGCACCTTCACTGTGGCCCAAGGAAGAGGAGAGAGAGAGGTGCAGGTATTACAGACTGAGCAAGTCTGGACTCACCATGCTCCCCTGGAGCCACGCTCCCATCTGCGAGGTGAAGTGAGGAAAGCAGGACCAGACAGCCCGAGTTTCCCCCAAGCCAAGCCAAGCCAGGCATCCAGATGCTGCTCATGTGCCCCAGCCACCCACTATGTGCCAGGCACCATGCTCAGGGCTTAGGCAAGCAGCAGCAGGGACGGGAGGGAAAGAGGCCCCAGCCTGAGACCCGGCCCATTAGCTTTGAGAAGTACAGTTGGCAGACAGCATTGGGCCCCTGCCCCTTCAGGATCTGCTGCAGTGTTGTGGCCTAGGCAGCCTTGGCCACAGGAGGCAGGCGCCAAGCAGCCACAGGGCACTAGGCTGGGCCATTTCTGCTCCCCGCTGGGCTCTTGGGAGCAACCTATGCTCCGGATCCCCTGTGGGATTGGCTGAGGTTGGCTCAGACCTACGCTGCTCACAGGCTGCTCTGCCTTCCTCCCCTCCAAACTTTCACACGGTTTTCCCCCAGATGAATTCTCCCTGCTCCTTCTCCATCTGCTTCCCAGGAGACCCAGAGATCCTGCCTCCCCCACCTGTCCCATCTGATTCTCCAAACCACCTGCCATACAACACCTCCTCCTAGACTCCCCAGGTCCTGTCTTAGCCCTTCCCTCTGCTGCAGTTCTTGGGGTGTGGGGGAAGGGGTCCAGGCTTGTGCAGCATATCTGTGGATGGATGAAGTGAGAACCTAGCTTTCTCAGCCCACTGACTCTGCCCACTGTGCAATGCCTCCAATCCTCACACAGGGATATGGCCAACCTACAGGCCAGTGGCCAGGTCCCTGAGAGAAGTCACTTGGCCCTGTGCCTCTGTGCCTCATTATCATGGTCCATATAACGGGACTGAGAGAGTGGCTGCCTCCTAGGATAATGGGAAGGATCTGAATGAGTTAAGATGTAGGATGTGCCTCAAGCACTGCCTGGCATGTAGCTGAGGCCCAGGCCCAGTTAATGAGGTCCGGGGGGACTGTTGGCAGCCCAGTGCCCTCCTAAGGCACTGTGCTTCTCTGAGTCTCAGCCGTCTCTGTAAAGTGGGATAACAGCACTATTGCCCTCAGATTTGTCACAGCAGGAAAACAGATGAGCCACGGGAAGCCCCAGCACTGAGCCTAGCCTATGGCAGGTGCATCATAAATGGAGTGAGAATGAGTCACTCTGATTCAAGCTCCAAAGTCTCCTGTGACCAGCCCTGGGCTGTGGCTTGATGGGACCTTTGCAGACCCTGGCAGAGATGGGTCTGCACAGAGCCACAGAGATGGACCCTCCCCAGGCCTGTCTCCCCACATTTTATTTGGGGGATTTCTTCCTCTCCCAGACAATCAATTAGGCTTGCAAAGGATGGGGTGGGTGCACTCCATTCTTGCCCACACACAGTGTCCTGAGGGTTGGAATTCACAGCCTGACCCCCACCACAGTCTAGGCCTGTGCTCTCATCTACAGATGAGGCAACAGAGGCTCACAGACATAGAACACCTGTTCCACTGGGGCAGGGCTGGCACTGGTACCCAAAGTCCAAGGTTTAGAATGGTGGAGGCACTTCCAGGCTCTGAGTGGGAAGCTGCCTCCTTGTGACCACCCTGCCCTGGGCTCAGCTTGGCCCTCCTGTCTCTTAGACCAACGTCTTCCTCTGCTCTTGGACTGCCTAGCACCAGCTGCCTGCTCCGATCTGGGACTCCCCAACTCCTCAAAAGGTGGGGAGGACTCTAGGTCCTCCTGACTCACTGGCTGCCTCCTCTGGACCTGCTGAGGACCCCAAAGCTGAGTCGCAGATCTAAGCTCTGAGCAGCACAAGCACAGAACACGAAAGGGCTGTCCCCTTCCTTGGGCTAGCCCTAATACTTCTATTAACTCATCCAATAGTGATGTAACTAGCTTTAGGGCATCCATGGCGTGGGACTGTCAACTCAAACATTCAGGGTGTTTCTCTGTCCCACCTCCCCCGCCACCCTTCAGCTGCTGCACTTGACAATTTGGGCTTCCCAACAGGAATGGACATTTGTTTCAGTACATTTTAGCCTGCTCAGGCATCTGGGACCTCATGCACCCCCTCCCCATCAGCTGTTGGGTTTGGGTTCTGAGACCTTCCAAGGGGACCCACCTGCCTCTGAGGGCTTCAGGGGCCGCCGACTTTGGGGTACAGGCAGGATCTCCAGCCGCACTCTCTCCACCACACTGGCCAGGAGCTTGGTGGCCTCAAGCAGTGAGCAGTGTTCCGTGCTGGTGCCGTCGATGGACAGGATGTGGTCTCCGGCATGCAGGGCCCCGCTCCTGGCCAGGCAGGAGAGCGAAGAGGGAAGACTGGACTGGCCTGAGGGAGCTCTGGGCCGAGACCTCTCCCCCTGCATCCCCGCCCGCTACGGCTGCGGCACCCACTATGGGCCTCACCTGTCCACCACGCTGGCCGGCTTAATGCGGTCAATGGTGATGACTGGCTTGTTCCGGTGGGAGCCAGTGGTGAGAGAGATCCCCAGGGCTGACCCGGGTGTCTTGGTTATCTCCACTATCAAGGGCCCTGAAGCATTCGCCACGGTATCTAGCAGGAGGAAGGAAAGCAGAGTTTGAAATGCAAATACCGAGGGCTTGCCTCCCTAGCCTCACTCTGCTATCTCGTGTAATACTCACTGCTGGGGAGGGATTACCGCATCCAGTGCACAGATCAGAAAACTGACGCAGGCACATGGAGGCAAAGGCCTTGTCCACACAAGGCCTCAGCAGCAGAGGCAGGACAGGGATTCGGCTCTGAGGGACGCTGACCCCAGGGCTCTGCCGGACAACCCTAAGGTGCTCACTGTCAAGGAGAGCCTGTGTCTCGCCGGCCCCGAGCTGTGGGTTCACCATCAACCTTCTATGCTCAGAAACGACACCCCAGGAACCCATCCAGTGGCTTGAAAGCAAAACCTGGCTCCTTTTGCTCTCACCTGCCCCCAACCCCCACCCCTGCCACCAGACCCAAACGTCCCCAAATCAGATCCATTCAACTTTCCTCACATTTCTTGAATGCGAGCCTTCTATGCTTCCTTGGCAACCAGCTTGATCTGGCCACCAGCACCTCTCTCTCCCCCAGCTTTTCCTGTCCCTCCCTGATTTTTTCCCCCCAACAAAACTTACTGCCATCTGACACCGCCTGTATTTGATTTATTCTGTTTATAGTCCCTCTCTCTCCACTAGAAGGTAAGCTCCATAGACCTCGTCTGTGTCGCTCTCACCTGGATCCCTGGGGCCCCCAGCAATGCCGGGCAAGTGGCTTTTATTGCCTAGAGAGGCTCAGTGACTGGCCCGAGGTCACACTGCCTTTGCAGTAGTGGGGATATGTGCCTGCTACCCCCTCCCTCAACCCCTGGATATCGTCCTGGCCCAACCCGAATCCTTGGGCCCTGGACTCACCTGGGATGGCCACATCATACTCCACCTGGAAGAGTGCCTCGTGGCCGCATTGCTGCAGTGTGGCCAGGGCGGTGGCATGGCTGGCCCCGTGCAGCGGGATCCCGTCAATGCTGAGCAGCCTGTCCCCCACCTTCAAGGAGCCCTCCCTGCAGGGAAGGGTCCGGTCAGCCAGCCTGGCCCCATGTGAGCACAGACCACCGACAGGCTGAGAGGCCACTGGGAAAGGTGGGGTCGCAGGGGACAGAGAGGGGCAGGCAGTGGGTGAAGGAGGAAGGGACCGTACACTGAGAGAACATGTGGGGAGGCTCTGGGGGAGCAGCTGCACCAATGAAGCGGGTTGTAAAGAGAGCTGGGACCAGCTCTGACATCTCCCGTCCTACTCAGTGCTTAATTCATCCAGAGGCCCGGCTCAACTCAAGGATGTCTACGCGTGGATGCCCCAGAGCAAAGCAGACTTCCAGGGCCCCACAGGCTCAGGAGGAGGGTGGCCTGGAGGCTTCGCACTGCCCATCTTGAGGTCCCTTCTCCCTGCCCTCACTCTGGTTTCTCAGCATCACTTCTAGCCTGGTGACAACATGCCTGGGAACGAATTCAGCGGGGCGCCCCCGGGAAAAGGGCCTGAGCTGGGGTTCACCTCAGTTTGGGTCAAATCCCCACCCTGGAATGCTTTCCCCAACAGGTGCCCAAAGCTATTCTGGGAGGTTCTATGAATAGCTCGTCCAAGGGCGCCGTCCCAAGAGCGGGTTTAGACTTCTGACAAGGCTATTCCAGGCTTCTCTTAAAATGGCCAAGAATCTCCCACTGGGGAGGTCAGAGGGTCGGGCGCTGGGAACTGGGCATGTTTCTCCCCCATGTTCTCCCCTCCAGGCGCTGCCCGCTGAGCCCTTCTGGGCTGCACCCCGGGCAGAGTGGCACAGCCACAACTCAGAGGCTGCAGACAGAAGCCACAGTGGTGCTGCTCTCACAGCAACTCCCGGGAGCTGCAGGATCAGACCCATTCCACAGATGGAGGAAACGAAAGCCAAGGAAGGGAAGAACAGCATGACAAGGCTTGCTTCCCTCCCCACACCTGAGACAGTAGCCCATCAGGAAGAAAGAGCCTGGGGGCTCTGACACTTGGGATGGAGTCCTGGCTCCACCAACAATTCCAAGTGACTCTGCAGCAAGAGGCGTCCTCTCTCTGGGCCTCAATTTGCTCATCTGGAGAATGGGCACAATGACTTCCGGTCTTCCTTCTTCACGGGATCTGGGTATAGCCAGGGCAGGGAAAGGCTGTTCGGTTTCCTTGGGCTCAGGCTTACCTGTCAGCGGGGCCGCCAGGCCGGACATAGGTCAGGACAAGTGGGCGGGTCTTGTGTACATCTTCGTGAGCACCCCCTGGACAGAATTCAATAAGAGGTGGCAGTCATCTACCCACGGTGACACCTAGAGATCCTGACTCAGCCCGTAAGCTGGCTTTTCCTTCATTAAATCTGTCTGAGGACCTGACTTGTTATTCACAGGCCCTCTTAAGAGATTCCAACTGTAAATCCCCACAGAGGGGGACAGAAAGTAGGGACATGGCCAAAATCCTCTCTCTTAAATGGTTTGCTTTTCTTTCTATAACCTCATCTTATTTCCCTTTTTGCCCTAATTCGAGGCAGCTCCAAACTTTGTTCTCAATCTCATTCCCTTCCCAGCAATCATGCACACATTGCTTGGCAAATTTCTCCATTTAACATTTGACTTAATGGTCCTCGGTTCTTTAAAGTCAGAAGCTATCTACCTATCTCTTAATCTATCTATCCATATATTATATATATCTGTATCTATAACCTCACTAAAGAGAAACAGAAACACACATGGAATCAACTTGAGCCTCCTTCCCACCCCTTGACCCCAAGTGTGCCTCTTAGACTGACCTCTGAGGACAAAGCCAAAGCTGCTGCCCTCCTTGTACAGGGGGACGTCCACTGTCTTTGTGATGATCCCTGGGCTGTTTTCAGGGGCTGGGGAGAAATGGAGAGCTCCTTTGAGTCCCTTGGTCACATCACCAAGCCAAAGACATCCCCAAAGCTTATTCCGGGAGAACTGGGTGACCAGTCAGTGAGATTACAGGGAGGGTAAACTCCCCCCACCCCCACCCCGCCCAATTACAGTAAGACAAGTAAGACTTCAAGAGTTCTGCTGAACTCAGACTTGAGTCCATGGCTACGGGCTCAGGCCAGGCTTGAATTCTAGTTATTCAAATCTTAAGACTTTGGACCAACTTTGAAAATTCAGAGGTGGGCTAAACCCTAGGCCACTGTTCTCAATGCAGGCTGGTAGGGTGGAGAGTGTAGCAGGACAGGGAACAACTTTTTTAACCAACATTCCCCAAATCTTCCTGCCCCCCAGAGGAAAAGCATCTGAACACTATACAAAATACAAAACGACACTGGTTTATACACAGGGCCCTGTCACCTCCTGGTGACCGCATACTGCCACTGTAGGCAATGTCCCTAGGTGCAACGTAGATGTTTGTGGCCAATCTTTGGGTCCCACCCACCCAGGTCCCCACCACACAGGTGCTGGTGGGGAGATCGCTGTGTCTACCCACGACTAAGGCAGTGGAGAAAGTTCCCCGTCCAGGGCACCCACCGGGCGGGGGCAGCTCATACTCCACCTCCAGCACCACGCGCTCGCCCACATTCTTCAGCAGGGTGATGATCTCATCATGGCGGAGCCTGGTCAGATGGATCCCATTCACTGACCGAATATAGTCGCCCACGTTCAGCAGGTCACTCCTGGGAACAAGGACCCAGAGCACATGAAAGTGACAGATGCCAATACTCACATGCGCTTTTCTGTCCAATCCTTATGATCTCTGAATCCCCATTTTACAGATGGGGAAGCTGTGGCTCAGAGAGATCAGACATCGTCTGTGGTCACACAGCAAGTTAGTAAGAGAGCATGGATTCTAACCTAGGCCTGGCATTTTCCTCTGCTGGGGTGTTGCCCTCCTGATGAAGGCTCTGACCAGCCCCAAGGAGCCTGCAGAGTGGCCAATTCATCTCCTTCTCTGCTAGCTTCTAAAGCACTCACCCAGGCTTCGGACTGCTAATCTGTTCTGCACCACTGGGCACTTGCCGGCGCCTGCTCTGTATGAGGCTCAGAGAGGCTAAGCCCTAGGTCTCACAGAACTCATGGTCCCAGGGAGCCACATAGGTAAGATGACAGGAAAACCCAGAGCAATGTGTCTACAAGTGATACACAGGGCCGGGTGAGCAGGGGCAGCTGCCTAGCCCTGGGATGGGGACCCTCCCAGAAGCAGTGTGGAGGGCTTAGCAAGAGTCTATGTGGGGGGAACGGGCCTTCCAAGAAGGTAACTGCACGTGCAAAGGCCTGGAGGGCCTGACAATGTGCGATTCTGTGGCCAAGTCAGCCCCTTGAGTAAAGGTGAGAGGAGAAACCGGGGTCTAGAATTACAGTCTCCCATGGAGGCTTCCTTCCGAGAAGTACCTGGGTGATCCTAGAAATACCTGCCTGATTGCTTTGCCTCTAACTCTGGTACATTTTCCACTGGCCCCTGGCCCTGTCCTCCTGCGCCGTCTAGCCACCTCCTTACCTAGCGGCAAGCCCCCCAGGTCTCAGGTTGGAGACCCTGGGCTTCCCATCCTTGTCGGTGCCACCTGAGATGGTCAGGCCCAGCGTGCTGCCCTCCTTCTTGATCAGCTCCACCACGGTGACCCCACGGAACTCCTCTGTCAACAGATGGGGGGGTGAGCAGACAGCATGGGGCCACTCCGGACCCCCAGCTCCAATACAAGTGAGACCAACACTTGGTAAACGGAGCACCTGGCTACAAAATGCTGGGTAAGATCATCTCCTTTTTACACCAGGGGATCAGAGAAGTTAAGTGACTGGCCTAAGGTCATAGAGCAAGTTAGAGGCAAAGCCAATGCCATCTGACCCTGAAACTCTGAGCTCTCCATGCCTCCAGGACAAAGAGGAAGGAGAGGAGGCTCATTACCTGGAATGCTCTGTCTGCGGCATGCCAGGGCCACATCGGTCCCTCCTGCATCCTTGCCTCCTTTGGAGTAAGGCCCATCATCTGCAGGCAAGAAAGAGAAAAAGCCCTGAGCTGCACTTTCATTTCTGTGCAGGAGAATGCTTTCAGCCTTGGGTATCTTCTGCTTTGCAGATGTGGCCTGGAAGAAGGTTGGGTTCCTTCCTGCCACCAGCTCTTCCCGAGTCTCTGCTGGGGTGTCCTCATGGCTTCCCCCCACTCCAGAGGCTCCATCTCTGCCCTTGGGCTGAATAACCTTCTGACCAGTGATGATATTCAGGGAACTTCCCAGCTGTTCTATAGTTTACCGTCTCCACGATGTTAATTATGAGCAGGATTATTCCACCTTCCAGATAAAGGAGCTCAGGATTCCTGCAGGATAACTCAGGCCCCCAGGCACACAGCTGGGGAGTCGGGCAATTTGGATTAGAATGTGGGTCTGTGGACTCCACCACCTGGGGCTGTGCTTGCACACCTGCTGGGACCAGCGGCTCACTCACATGCAGACATCAACCCCCAGGTGAAACAGTGCCGGCCATGAGCAAACTCAATCTCGAATGGGCCCAATTAGTCTTTCTTTGTGAGGACCTAATTTTAGGGTCTACAGTTCATATTCTCAGACATTCTACACAGTCAGAAATAAGTCGGTCTCCTTTAATTCTAGAAAACACTCTACGGTTACTTTTCAAGTGTTGTTCCCTTCACCTCTCTTAGGCAATGCTTAATGGATAGTCCTTGGAGCTTTTTGCATTTTTCTCTCCCACGACCCATCACCTCTATCACATTTTATACTTTGGTCTCCTTAGGGATGTCTCGTCTGCAGTAACATCTGTCTTTTTAATGCTTGGAGAAGTTTTTCATAGATTTCAAACAAGGAAAATAAGACTAGTAGAATGCAGAGGTTCTCAAAGGAGGGTCCCTAACCCAGCCCTACTAGCATCACCCAGGCACTTGTCAGAAATGCTAATTCTCGGGGCGCCTGGGTGGCTCAGTTGGTTGGGCAACTGCCTTCGGCTCAGGTCATGATCCCGGAGACCCGGGATCGAGTCCCATGTCGGGCTCTCTGCTCAGTGGGAAGCCTGCTTCTCCCTCTCTCACTCCCCCTGCTTGTGTTCCCTCTCTGGCTGTGTTTCTCTCTGTCAAATAAATAAAATCTTTAAAAAAAAAAAGAAATGCTAATTCTCGGGCCCCTAGGACAGAGTAAATTAGAAACTTGGGGGGTGGGGTTCAGCAATCTGCATGGGCATGTGTTTGCCCTAACTTGTATTTTCATCTATTTTCAGTCTCTTATAGACATTAAAATTAATTCTTTGGGTTGTGCTTTTCTCTGGGTTTCGGGAAATGACCACCACCACAGTCCGGATTTAGAACATTTCCATCAGCCCCAAAATTCTCCCTTGCTGCCCCTCTGTAGTCAGTCCCACCCCGCCCCCAACCCCCAACTACCACTGGTCTGTTTTCTCTCTACAATTCTGGCTTCCCTAGAATGCCATATAAATAGAATCCTACAGTGTGTGGGCTTCAGAGTCTAGTTTCTTTTATTTAGCATCATCATTCGAGATTCACACATGTTTTTTCATGGATCAGTAGTCTGCTGCTCTTTCTTGCTGACTGGTGTTGGACTGCACTGACAACGTGCTGTTTGGTTAGCCATTCACCGGCTGGAGGACACTCCCACTCTCGCCAGGTTGGGGTGATCTCACAGGAAGCCATAATAAATACTCACATACAAGTTTTGGTTCGAACATACATTGCATCCCACCTGAGTAAACATCCAGGAACGGGATTCTGGGCCACATGGTAAGAGATGAGGTTAACTTTGTAAGAAACGGCAAAATTGGTTTTCAAAGTGCCTGCACGATCTGTCACGTCCACCAGTAATGCATGAGGGGTCTGGTGGCTTCACATTCTCGCCAGCATTTGGCAATGGTTAGGGTACTTTTATTTTTTAAGATTTTATTTATTTACTTGACAAACAGACAGCAAGAGAGGAAAAACATACAAGGGGAATGGGAGAAGGAGAAGCAGGCTTCCAGCAGAAAAGGGAACCCGATGCAGGGTGCAATCCCAGGACCCTGAGATCATGACCTCAGCTGAAGGCAGACACTTAATGACTGAGCCACCCGGGAGCCCCTAATTCTAGGCATTCTAATAGATATGGACAAGTTTCTCATTGTGGCTTTTTTTTTTTCTTTTAAGATTTTATTTTTAAGTAAACTCTGCATCCGACATGGGGCCGGAACTCACAACCCCAAGATCAAGAGTCATACTCTGCCCCGACTGGCCAGCCAGGTGTCCCTCTTATTGTGGTTATAAATGGGCACCTGCCTAATGAGTAATGATGTCAAAAGCTTCTCCTTATTTGCCATTCATCCTTATCTTCCTTGGTGAAGTGTCTATCCAAAGCTTTTGTCCATTTTGAAGTTGGGCTGTTTTCCCTGTTACCAAATTTTTATATATTCTGGATACAAGTCCTTTGTCAGATACAATAATCCATGTTTGGCCAACATGACTCTGTGTCCCATTGAAGTTTGAGAACCACGGGTGTAATGAATGCTATTTACTCAACATCTAATTTTAACAATTATTAACACTCTGTCATATTTATTCCATACATTTTCATCTATGTTGAAATATTTTTTATTTATTGTATTTATTACTTTTTAAAGATTTATTTATTTGAGGGAGACAGTGCGTGTGTGAGCAGAGGGGAGGGGCAGCCAGAGAAGAAGGAAATTCCCAAGCCAACTCGGAGCTAAGCACAGAGCCCAAGGCAGGGCTCCACCTCATAACCCTGAGATCATGACCTGAGCAGAAACCAAGAGTTGGTTGCTTGATCCACTGAGCCACACAGACTTCCCTGTATGTTGAACTATTTTAAAACAAACCCCAGACATGAGGAAATTATACCTCTAAATATTTCAGTATGCATTAAAAAAAGTAGGAACATATTTCTTATCCAGCAAAAATACCATTATCACACCTTATAAAACTAAAATGATTCCTTAATTATTAGTTTAATACCCACTCCATATTCAAATTTTCCCAATTCCAATGAGTTTTTAATTTCAACAAGTACATTTTTGGTTTTAGAAAGCTTTGTTTGGTCCTTTTGCTTATACCCTCCTTCTGCTTTCATATGTTGTTCTGTCCTTTTCTACTGTTTATAGGGCTCTAATAATTTTAAACCTTTTCAGTGTTCATCTGTTACTCAGTCTTCTATTATCTCAGACTCTTGAGAGCTGTTTCTGCTATCTGGGACATCTGATGACTCTCCCTCCCATTGAACTATTTCCTCATGAGTTTGGTAATCGTTGGACTGTGAGTTCATCTTTGGTAGGGCTTTATCTGTGGGAATCTTATTCAGCCTAGTTGCAAGCTGGTCCCTCCAGGGTCCAGAGAGAATTTGCAATTCCTTCCCCTCAGTGCCTGCCACGGCATCATTTCCAACGCCCTGGTTCAAGGATTCTAGAAACAGGGGTGAGTGTGAATTACAACCTTCGACAAAAACAAGGGGCACATCTCAGACCATAAATTCTCAAAGGAGACCACGCAAGACCTAGTTGAGACAGACATGTTATCTCTTTGGTAGATGCGTGGATTTTTTCTAAATCCTCACTTTCACAGAGGGTATATCTTTTTAAAGGTCCTGGCTTTCTGCTGGGGTACGAGTTCCAACTAGGGAAGGTATTAAGGGCATCATCTCCTGTATCCTTAAGCTCTTAGAACCCAAGCCCTTGGTTACCAGACCAGCTAACACCCCATTCCTGCTACCACCCCAAAAGGGAAGCCTCAGCAATCAGCCTACACCCATTCTACCGTTTTTCAGTTTTCTCTTCGTTTTTTTATTAGAAATTTATAGAATTTATAGATCAATGTGTGGACAAGTGACATCTTTACAATACTGGGTCTTCCAATTGATGAACATGGTCTATTCTTTCATTTCTTTTTGTCTTCTTTGATCTCTGCCAAGAATATTATGTTCTTTCATGGGCAAAGATCCTGTACATCTTTCTTTAAATATATTCCTAGATATTTGAAGTGTTTTAATGCTATTGCAAATTGGACCACTTTTCAAATTTAATTTTCTAATCATTTGTTGCTGGTATATTATAATACAGTTGATTTTGTATTCTGACCTTTAAAATCTCCATATTAATTCTAACAGTTTGTCTGTAGGTTCTTTAGATTTTCTGTCATCTGCAAAAAGTGACAATTTTATTTCTTACTTTCTAAACTTCATACTCTTTGCTTATGTTATTTGCCTTTGTGCACTGGCCAGACACCCAGTACAAAATTGATAGAAGTGGTTATAGGAACTGTCCTTATCTCCTCTCCAGCTCACCCTCTTCATTTCCTGCGAATTCATCTGTACATCTCAAAGGAGTCTGAAGCTGGAAGGTTTCAGGTTACCTGCTCTGGGAGAATGCCAGAACCCCTGCCTCCCCTCAGCACCCCCTTGTCTCAGGCCCTGTGAACCTTCTGGATTTTCCTCGATGCCCTGACAGGTGAGGGGAAGGGGGCGCAATGCATCGTGCACCAACCATCCACACTATCCCCTTCTGTCTTGTTCACTTCTCACAGTGGGCCTGGAGGGAGGCAGATGTTACCATCACTTCCACATGATAGAGGAGAAAACTTGCGACTCAGAGGGGCAAAGTCCTTAGCCAAGGCAGCGTCTGCAAAAAGCCAGGACCTGATCCCAGGCCCCCTATGCATGCCACCCCATGCTGCAGGCTCCCTGGACCAGGTTATTTTTTCCACACTCCTTCTCCAGGTCCTTTCTCAGCACTGGACTGAGCAGGACAAAAACAAGTGATAAACCATCAGGCCGGCAGGCTCTCCCGTGCTGCCCCAGGGGCCACCCCTCCCAGTACCGGGTATGCCCCTTGGGCTTCCACAGTGTCCTTGGGCCTCACTTGAGACTGCGCACTCCTGCCCTGCCCTGGAAGAAGAGCTCTCCAGCTGCCCTCATCCCTGCAGCTCCAGCGTAGCCCAGGGCTAAGATGATGGGCTCAGGGTTCAGCCCAGCCCGAGGGCAGACCCTGGCTCAGCTATTCACCAGCTCTGGGAAGGCCACTCCTCTCTAAGCCTCTGTTCTATGGCAAGACCTAACTCACAGGACCCATCTTCCCTCTTCTGTGATGGCACAAGAAAGCATAATTAGAAAGCAATCAGTCCCACCAAGGGGCAGAAGCTGAGTATCCCATCCCAGCCAGTTCCTTTTCAGGAGGGAGAGGATCAGATTAGGGTTAGTGCGGGGGGAGGGGAGGTGTTACTCTGGGTCAAGTTCAGGGCTCAGCTTGAGTTCAGGGTCAGGGCTCAGTCAGAATAGGGGATAGGGTTCAAACTACAGCAGGTTTCTCAACCTCTGCACCACTGACATCTTTTTGCTAGATAATTCCATGTCGGCGGGGGAGGGGGAAGGGGCTCTCTTCTGCATTGTACCATGGTCAGTGGCAACCCTGCCCTCTAAACAGTAGATGCCAGTAGCACTCCACCCCATCATGACAACCAAAAATGGCACCAGATATTGCCAACTGTCCCGTAGGGGAGCAAAAGTGCTCCACCCGAACCTCCATTGAAAACCACTGCTCTAGAGTCCATGTGGGGCTCCAGCTGGGACTGGGTCGGGTTCAGCATGAGGTCAGGGTGGTGGCCCAGCCAGGATCTCAGGAAGGTGAGACCCTTCACCACCTGCCGCTCTAACCACTGAGAAACCACCCAGCACCCTCAGAACATCGCCTCTGCAGACCAAGGCGGGGCTCCCTTTGCTTGCCAGAGGTAGTAAATAACAAATCAGACAGCAGTTAAGCCCAGAATCATTTCCAGGGCCCCTGGAGCTGGGTGCCTGGCAGCTTTGTTCACTAGCACCCCCCACCTCGTCCCCCAGGCCCCTTATTCACACCAGCCACCACAATTCAGGCAACACGCCATTAAGTATAATGCCTCCCATTACAGTTTCCTAATTTGCACTTCATTTAGATTCAACAAGATGTTTCTGAGCTAATAAAATTAAAAAGACTGGGTTCTATCAACTATGTGACAGCAAACATCTCCGGTGTTTCACGTGGGCAATTCTGGAATTAAAATCTGTCTTATCTCCTGCAAATGAAATCTGCTGCTGGAAAATCCCTCTCTCCTGGGCTGTCCTGGGAAGACCAGAGATAAGCTTGCTAGCTCCAGGTTTGAGTCTGGGGATGGGGGGAGGAGAAGGATTATCTCCTAAGAAGAGGACAAGAAAGCAGAGATCAAGTTCACCAAATTCAGAGCAGTAGGATCCCAAAGAATGGAGCACGAAACAACAGTGGCTTAAACATACTATTTTGAGCCCAGATATTAAAAGCAAAACAATCCAGAAACCTAGAATGAGAAATGGTGGGGTCTGCAAATGTGGATGGCTAAAGGCTGCAGGATGTTGGCTCTGAAAGTCCTATGGTATCCCTGAGGTGTCCTCCACGGCAATCCCCCAGACTGTCTCTCCTCCCTTTCTACACTCCAATATTCAGATTTTGCTCCACCCAAGAGCACAGTGCCAGGTTGGGTTACAATGAACCCCCTGGGGATGGGGTGTCAGGACTGCTCATTTCAACACTGAGTGACCCCAATTCCCTCCTTTCTACAACTTTTTTTTTTGCTGGCTTTGGGTGCCGGCTGTGAACATCCCTCTTCCTGGCTGTCAGGCAGACCAGACTGTGGGCTGCAAACCAGAATTCATACAACTGTGGGCAGAGTTGGTGGGCAATAAATGGGGACTGGAGAGACTGCTCTCTAGGGAAGGCACGTGCATTTTAGTCTGTGGCTTTGATGAGCTCTCTTGGGAGACTGAGGACCCTCCGGAGAGCTAATTGCTAGATAAGCAGCTTCTGGATATCCCAGACCCCCCACCATATTCAGGAAGGCACCCAGGAGGAATGCTGATGCCTGCTCAGCAACACTGCCCCACTTTCCTAAGCAGCCCAGGGAAACTGAGGCAGCATTCAAATCAAGAATCAAGGGCCAGAATTTCCAATTGGCTGTATGATTTCGTCTCTATTTCTCTATCTCTAAAATGGAGGTGTATCCCTCCACCCACTGCTGGCTCCAGCCAGCCCAGGCTTGAGATTTTGAGGGAATTATATTATTTATAGAAAACCTGATGGGGGGTTCAGACCCCACGCCTCCTCCCTCACAGAACCTGCTTGCTCTCTCCCGCTCTGTCTCTTTTTTGTTCTGGGACTTGGTAATTATATGCTTAGATGAAGGCCTTTCAAAAACATCTTTCCCACCAATTTTCAGCTGGAAACGTGCATAAAAACAGAGATATTTTTATCCACATGTTTCTTTTCTCCCCCATCTCCTCCTTCCAGAAATGGGCAATTATGAGCTTTTGCCTTCAGTCAATCCGTCCTGTAAGAACTCGCCTCCAACGGAAGTGCATTTCCACAGCGGTGCCAGCCTGTCCCAGCAGATGCGGGCTGGCCCGTCGGGGGCGCAGAAGAGAGCGAGCGAGGCAGTACTGAGAACAGAGTACACCTGGTCCCCTGCCCCATGCTACAGCCAGGGATGGGTGGGTGGCTTTCTTTTTTATTTTCTCTTGAAAGCTTTGCTAATTTGCCTTCATTATTCCCGTCTCTCTGGGGCCCCAGGGAGCTGCTGAGCTTTGACAAAGGGAAAAAGGAAGTCAGCCCCCGGCCATGCTGCCTTTGCCAGGATCCTGCTGCAGCAAGAAAGGGCCACAGGAGGGTGGGGACACCAACTCAGACTCAGCTGTGACTTAGCCTGGGTCTCTCAACCTCCAGGAGGAAGCATTCAGCATCTGAGGGGGTTGGTACTGAGAAAACGGAGGCCTAGAGGCTTAGCCTAGGGCGAAGAGGAAATGACTGTGCAAAGCGGCCAGCCACCAGCAGGGCCAGCCCAGCCCCATACCCCCTGAGGAGAAGGGGGCTCCTGAGTCCAACCTTCACAAGTGTCCCCATTGGCCCATGGCCGCCCCCAGGGGCAGCGGCTGCTCACTGTTCCAGCCCACCACCGAGGGATCTGCCAGTCCGCGCTTGGTGGTGCCCACTTCAGCAGGCACCGCTGCAAAAGAAGGATAGACTTTGGACTCAGGTCAACTTCAATTTCTTCATTCTAAACTTCAGTTTCTGATTCTAAACCTTGCTGCCCACTAGCTAGGGATCTGGGACAAGTCACCTCTCTCTGAGCCTCAGGCTTCTCTGCATGAGCAAGGGCTCACCTCCTAGGGCAGTGTGAGGAATCAATGAGATGAAACAGAAGCCCTGAAACACAAGTGTTCTCTCCCTGCCCCCATCACTGACCTTGTTGGAAAGGTTTTCATAGATTAATAATGGTAACAACTCCTGATTAAGCACTGGGGTTGTGCTAGATGCTTCATAAGCATTGTCTCGGTTCATGCTCACTACCTTCTGCAATGGTATGGGGGAAACTGAGTCACACAGAGGTTAACTGACTTCCAATGGTAAAGAGCAGGGTCAAGATCTGCACCCAAGCCATGTTCTATGACCTTTAAAATGATTACCACTGGGGTGCCTGGGGCCCTCAGTCGTTAAGCATCTGCCTTCGAAGGGCTCAGGTCATAAACCCAGGGTCCTGGGATTGGAGCCCCATATCTGGCTCCCTGCTCAGTGGGAAGCCTGCTTCTCCCTCTCCCACTCCCCCTGCTTCTGTTCTCTCTCTTGCTGTGTCTCTCTGTCAAATAAATAAATAAAATCTTTTCAAAATAAAACGATTACAACTTTATCCTCACAATACTCATAGGTGGTGGGTGCCATTTCACCCCCCATGTTATAGGTGAGGAAACTGAGGCACAGAGATATCAAGGGAACAGGGCCATGGGCCCCCTCCAGCCTCCTCCTCCCACCTCATGATGGTCCTGTGGTCCCCTCTGCTCCAGGCCGCAGCCCAGCTCCTTTGGGCACTGCCTATGGAAGAATGCCCCTCTGGCCATCGCAGTCTGGACCAGGGCAGATAGCTGGATGGAGATACCTGGGGTATCGAGGCTGACCTCGGGGAGAGAGCTCTGATCCCCACAGCTGACAAGTCTCCCCAGAGGCTGGCCTCCTACAGAGAGAGAAGCAAGGAAAGATCAACTTGGCACCACGATGACCCCTCTTTCTGTTCACTGCATGTTTATAAAGGAAGCAAAAAATATACCAAGAGATTTAAAAGTAGATGCCTGATTCACTTGCTGCCAAGGACTGAGAAAAAAGAACACAAAAAAGGAGTGCCAGGCCCACACTTCGCATGCGCTAACTCATTTAACTCTGTTGAGAGCATGGGTAAGGAGGCTCAGGGACTTCCTCATTTACAGATACAGAGACCGAGGCCCAGGGACGTCACTCAGCTGGTGAGCTGCAGAGGAAGGACCAGAGTCCAGATCTTTCTGGCCTCCCAGCAGGTCACATTCTTACCCCTCGGCTGTGTGCTCTCCCTCTAAACACAGGCTAAGGGACCCCAAAAGAGTGGCATCAGGGAAGCCAGGGCTGTCCTCCCGGAGGCCCCGAGGTAGGGCTCAGGCACCCACAGGCTGGGCACAGCAGAGTACCAGGGGCCGTGGCATGACCTGGAGAGGCTGCCAGTCCCTCCTCCGTGAGGTGTGTAGGACCCCTGGCACTGGACCCTGAAGCCATGCTCAGGCTAACATTCCTGCCATGGCCATAGGGCCCACAGTGGCCCCAACGTCATGTGCGATGAGGGTGCAGCCTCAAGTCAGGCCTCAGTCTTCTGCCTCTTCTGGCCCTAGGTTCTCCCACCTCACCCTGAAACCAGCAATATCAAGGAGCATGACCTTGAAGCTGGGTCACCAATGGAACTGTTCAAGTTCCTGACAGTGGCTACCTGGGCAGTAAAAAGATTCAATTCACTCTGTGAACAGTGAAAGCAAACATTCTCACCACTACAGTCAGCCCCCCACCCCTGTCCTCCCTGACTTCACCTCCTAATACTCTCCCCTTTGCCAGCTCCACTCGTTTCCTGGTCTTCCCGCTGCTCCCCACATCAGACTTGTGCCCACCCCAGGGCCTTTGCACTGGCTACTCCCCTCTTCCCAGAAGGCTCTTCCCAGCCATCCACAAACTCCCTCCCCTAAGTCCTTCAGGAATATGTGGAAATGTCACCTTCTCAGGAAGGTAGGTGTTCTCTCATATCCTCCTTCCCTGCTTCACCTTTTTCATGCACTCAACACCATGTAACAGACCTCACTTTTTAAAAAAAGTCATGCTCTCATTTACTTTCTGCCTCTGCCCACTAGAATATCAGGTCCAGAAGGCTGGGTTATGTCTGTCTGCCACTACCACATCCGGCATGGAAAGTGTGGCATACGGTAAGTACTCAGTAAATAATTTGAAATTCAATTCCTACTTACAGAGTAGAATGGGGATCAAAGAGGTGGAATGAGTAGTTCAAGGTCACAGGATCAGGAAGAGTCAGACCCAGGTCGCCAAGTTGGGCCTCCCTGGTTCCACACTGTGACCTCTGTAGTCAAGGACCTGGGGTTTCCTTGCAGCCACAGCCCCTGCCGTGCAGGAGGAGGTCAGGCCTGCCTGACCACGCATGCAGTGATGATGAGAGTCCCTCGGAGGATGGGCGGCCCAGGCCACAGCGGAAGGACCACCCTCCCTTACCCCCACGACATACATACACATCCTGCCTAAGCCTTTCCAGGTCCCGCTAGGTGGCCAGTGCTCACTGAGGCCCAGCAGGCCCTGGGAACAAAGACCACTTTGTGGCAGGGAGTCAGAGAGTGAACACTGAGGGGCTGGGGGTAGAGCGTCCTGCCAAAATCCATATTCAGGCCCACTGTGTCTCCAAGCCTGGACACCTCCCTTTCCGCAGAGGCTTAGGGTTAATGGGTGGTAAACAAGGCCCCCAGAAGCAAGACCAGACATGTGCAGGCAGGAGCCCACTGGAGGAAGAGAAAGGGCACCAAGCAGTGCATTCCACAGACCCTAACCCCAAGCCTGGCTCTCACTGAGGAGCTCTGCTAGTGGCCTGACTCTTCAGGGCCTCAGCCTTCCTTGCAAAATGTGGAGGTGGGGTGGGGTGGTGGTGTATGGAGTAGCTACCGATTGGCTACCCTTGTCCCGCCTGCTCCTGGGGGGGCACACGACTAGGCCTGGCTGATCAATCAGAGGCCTAGTGATTGGTTGGGAGTGAGCATTGGATCCAAGATGGATCAGGATGTTTCCTGGAACTATTGGAAACAGGTTCTCTTTCCTTACAGATGACTGACCTCGCTGATCCTAAACTCAAAAGTTACAGGGACCTCTGGGCACCTCAAGGAGAGGAGTGAATCTGCCTGAAAAATGAAGCTTACCTAAAGAGAAGCAGAGACCCAGAGTCCTAATGATGTTAACTGAGCACCTAGATCCCCACTGTGCCTGAGCTCCAACTTTGGACTTTCCTAAAAAACAAACAAACAAACAAACTCTCAGTGCTGACATCAGCGGTGGCAGGTGTAATCATGAAGTCCTGTGGCCTAGAGAGGAGACTAGGGTGAGTACTGTGGTGATGAGGGTGGGGGTCAAGTGC